>JAJJWW010006186.1:0-238484 GCA_023531295.1 Papaver armeniacum | reverse complement strand
AACTTGCCATTTTCAAAGATGGGGTCATGCAATATTACATGCTGCAAAGATTGGTCCGTATAAGACCAACCATCTATCAAAAATACTCACCTGTACAACTCGTATATGGGCATCAACCAAATATATCTCATCTTCGAACTTTTGGTTGTGTTGTGTATGTTCCCATTGCTCCACCACAGAGAGCGAAAATGGGTCCTCAACGTAGACTCGGCATATATGTTGGCTATGACTCTCCATCTATCATTCGGTATTTAGAACCTCAAACAGGAGATGTTTTTAAAGCAAGATTTGCTGATTGCCAATTTGATGAATCAAATTTCCCGTCGTTAGGGGGAGATAAGCCAAAGCTTGAGGAACGCCGTGAAATTTCATGGAATACACCATCATTAGCCCACTTTGATCCTCGTACAAAACAATGTGAAATTGAGGTTCAAAGAATCATACATTTGCAAAATATTGCAAACCAAATGCCTGATGCATTTACTGATACTGTAAGGTAACAAAATCACATATACTCGCGCAAATACTCTCGCGAGAGTAAGTATCCCGTAAGGACATCATGATAATCACCCACGATACGCTCGAAGCGTGGAAGACCTCTTGGTGCAAAGGATTTAGTTCCACGGAAAAAGAGATCAGTAGTTGGCATTCCGGAAAAAGCCATTCACTCTGAAACATTGATTGATCAATCAAATACTGATACACAAGTTGCACCCGAAAAGGCACATGTACCTCAGAACAATGAGATCTCTATAAATTATGTTGGTACAAGACAAAACTGGATAGGAATACAATTATTAATGATAGTAAATTTGCTTTTACAGCTTGCTTTGGATATCATTGAAAATATTGATGATCCCGAACCACGTCTATCGAAGAATGTCGTCGAAAAAGATTGGCCTAAGTGGGAGGTTGCAATCCAAGCAAGAGTACAACTCATTAGTAAAACGTGGAGTCCTTGGTCCTTGTTGTAACTCCCGAAAATGTAAAAGCTTCGATACAAATGGGTATTCGTACGAAAAACGTAACGAGAAAAATGAAATTGTGAGATATAAAGATCGACTCGTTGCACAAGGTTTTTCACAAAGACCAGGTATTGATTATCAAGAAACTTATTCTCCAAAGGATGGATGCCATCACATTCAGGTTTCTTATTAGTTTGGCAGCTTCAGAAAAGCTTGAAATGCGTCTTATGGATGTAGTTACAGCTTATCTTTATGGGTCACTTGATAGTGACATTTATATGAAACTTCCCGAGGGATTTCGTATGCCTGAAGCAGACAAGTCCAAAGATCGTAGTGTATACTCAATAAAACTTCAAAGAGCCCTATATGGACTAAAGCAATCTGGAAGAATGTGGTATAATCGCCTCAGTGAATATTTATTGAAAGAGGGATATACCAATAATGCTATTTGTCCATGTGTTTTCATTAAGAAATCCAATTCTGGGTTTTCTATTATTGCAGTATACGTTGATGATCTAAATCTTGTTGGAACTTTAAAAGAACTCACTGAAACCGCTGCTTACTTGCAGAAGGAATTTGAGATGAAAGATCTTGGTAAAACTAAGTATTGTCTTGGTTTACAAATTGAGCATGTCTCAAATGGGATATTTGTCCATCAATCTACTTATACGTAAAAGTCTTAAAACGATTTTATATGGACAAAGCACATCCACCGAGTTCCCCTATGGTTGTGAGATCACTTGACGTGAATAAAGACCCATTTCGACCTAAAGAAGATGGTGAAGAACTTCTTGGTCCTAAGTGCCATATCTAAGTGCAATTGGTGCTCTTATGTATCTTGCAAATTGCACAAGGCCGATATTGCTTTTTCAGTTAATCTGTTAGCTAGATACGCTTCGCTCCAACTCGAAGACACCGGAATGGAGTCAAGCACTTATTACGTTATCTTAGTGGAACTATTGATTTAGGTTTATTTTACCCTTATGAATCTAAGTCAAAACTAATTGGGTACGCAGATGCAGTGTTATCTTTCGTATCCACACAAAGGACGATCACAAACCGGGTATTTGTTTACTTATGGATACACAAAATATATCTTGCGGTCGAGTGAAGCAAACAATTTCAGCTACATCTACAAATCATTCTCAACTAATAGTGATCCATGAAGCAAGCCGTGAGAGCGTCTGGGTTAAGGTCGATAATACATCATATTCAAGAATCATGTGGACTTCCTTCAACTAAAGATTCACCAACAATATTATACGAAGACAACACTGCTTGCATTGCACAACTAAAGGAAGGATTTATCAAAGGTGATCGAATAAAGCACATCAGTCCGAAGTTCTTTTTCTCACATGATCTACAGAATGATGGTGTGATTGATATCCAACAAGTACGTTCAAATCACAATCTAGCAGACCTCTTCACTAAGGCATTACGAACTTCTACATTCAAGAAATTAGTTCACAAAATTGGAATGCGTCGACTTAAAGATTTGTAGGCCAAGATTTCGCTGAAGTATCCATCAGGGGAGCATCATTAGGACTTAAACGCTTCTGTACTCTTTCCTTCGTCAAGGTTTGTCCCAATTTGGGTTTACTTGTCAAGGTTTTAATGAGGCAAAGATATGCGTGTCCAACACTCGTTCGAGTCTCACACATTTCAGGTTTTTTTCTCTTGATTTTCCCGATATATTTTTATGACTTAGACACAGTGGTCATCAGGGGGAGTGTTATAAACGTTTATTTATGTTAATAATATATAGGGTAAATCCCGTTTATTACCGGGATGCCCTTGTGTCTAGCCTATATAAATAGAGGTTGTATTCTCCCTTTTTCGTTACAGACATTAATAAGAATTCTCCTTCTCTCTCTATTTTTCTATCTTTTACACTAGCACCATCAGTAGTAATCTTGACCCATTGTTCCGGTGGGGCTTGCCAGCTCATCGAAGATATGTAGGTAGAGTTGTTGCCTGAGGTTGTGTATGTTGGTTGGTGCAGCGGAGTTAAAGGAACTCTTGTATGTATCGCCCGGATAAATACTTGAGCCATGCACAAAGCTGTCAGCACCATTTGGGACGGAGAGAGGGTTATGCGGTTGAAAATTTCTGCATTTCTTGCTAACCAAAGGCTCCAAAGCATGTAAGTGTAGAGAGTTTTTAAGTTTTATGATGGTTCGATTGGGCAGAAACAATGACATGGTTGAAGTGGGATTGGTATGAGATGTGGTGGAGCAGAGGTGTCCGGATCTGTGCTAAGGTGGGAGAAGAAACGATTGCCCTTGTACATGAGAAAAATAGGTATTTGGCAATTGTTAGGGTGTGTGGATTGCTGTTTTTCAGGTGGATGGATGAGGTAATATCCACTTTTCACTGTGATTGCTGTTAAGCTTCCAGTCTTGGAGTTTTTTCAATGGGTGGTGATTGCCACTGGAAAAGCTATTCTATGAGTCAGATTATCAATGTCTGCCTTACCGTTTCTTTGGGTTCATTTAGATGCATGTATGCTTTGTCAATTTTAAACTTAAAGTCTATTGATAAACTTTCTTCAGTTTGGCAAGTGATGGGCACACTAGCAGGTAGATGAGATCATTCAGCTATGCTTATTGCATGCCAGATTTCGTATGTGTTAGAATTATGTGTTATCAGCCTTTGTTGAGCTATTTGGAATTCCATATTTGGACTTTAACATATCTCTACGATTAATATCCACCGTTTCCCTTATATTCATTTCGTTCCCATATGATGTCTCAACTGAATATTCTGCTCCGAGGATTGCCTATACGTTTGCCCATTGAATCTGTGTTTCACTATGGGATCTCAGCAGTCGTCTTATCCTTCTTTTCCTTCCTTTTCTTGTCAGTGGGTAATAAAGAGAGAGTTAAGGAATTGTTTGATTTACTGGTTGGTCTGCAATGTTTTATTATTTGATGTGCATATGGTTATTGAGTTTTGAGTTTCTTTTCGCCTGGCGTCTCAGTGGTTTTTCTTCCCCTGGAGATGGAGTTAATCTTGTTAATATATGTATGATTCTGTAGGAGGAGTCTGCTGCAATCAGGGCTGCAGGGAAGGCGTGGTACTGAACTATGATCTCAGACAGTGATTACACCGGATTTGATGTCTTTCAGAAGTGGCTTGGAGTGTCTAAGTGATTCACTTGCAGTTTCATAGTTCTTGGATAGGGGAATTCTCTTGAACACTTGTATCCTGTTGAACTAATTTATTTATTTATTTTTTAAATTTTTTTTTAAACTGGTATTGTATTAAATCTAACTTCTCTATGGATAATTTTTAAACTGGTATTGTATCAAGTAAAAGAGAATCTAATAACTTCTCTATGGATAAGTAGGTCTATGTTTAATAGAGGAGAAGATGGGCCTTTTTTCACATAGAATAGGAACGTTCTAGAATAGAGGGATTTCCACAAATACTGAAATTTAGATTTGGTCAATAATTTATTCTGGATTAGATTTGGTCAATTTCTTCTGGATAAAAGTCTTACAACATGTTTGTTTTTACAACTACTTTTGTAGAGATTAATAGAGCCTCGAAAATCAGAAACAATATTACCACCATATCACTTGATCCTATATCACCCGCCAAATAATTCATCGCTAGTAAGCTATTATCAGCCCAAATTCCATTTAATACATATACATTCCTCTGAGAATTAATTCAAAGATCGTAGACTGAAAAATTAAGAGGGTATTCGCTCTTGCCTTTATATCAGAGCTCAGACGTTAGACTAAAATTCAGTCTTCTCCCGTTTTAGTGTCCATAAAGATCCTGCCCAAAAATCCGTTGGAAATAACTGTGGGTCGGTTGGGGTTCGCCTTCTGGCACATTTCTTTCTCCCGTATTTTATACGCAGAACCAATCATTTACAGTTTAGTACATATATTCGTTCTTTTTTTTTTTTTTTGCGTAACTTTGTGCTTTGATAATTCTAGATTGTAAAGATCCCACTCACTCCTCGAGGCACAAGGGACCTTCAGTGCTACTATTTATGTTTATTCAGATCTAAAGAGAATATCATTCATGTCAATACAGGGGCTACACTGTAGATTCTGAAAATACAAGGACCTAGCAAATGCTCTTATCTTTGGTTCGAATCACAGGCAGAAGTATACAAAATTAATGGCGAGTGCGAAAACCTGCTCTGCCGAAATGCGCCCTGGTCTGTCTCTTCTTAGCCACATAGACTCCAATTGGTCTGCCACACAGGTTCTGTTATTTTACACAAATTGATGTAAGCTACTCACCAAACCGTAGGACATGAAGCTATCAAAACAACACTTTCTATAGCACAAACACCAAAAAAAGCTGCAGTAATAAAATCCTATAGTGGCTTATCCAGGAAGTTCAACAAAGAAACAGCAACTAGAGATCAGGCTCGGTCATTCTAGATTTAGTCACACACCACCAGAGGTGATAAAGAAGCCCCATTCCTATAGTTACAATGCCGTTACTCATCTACATGAAAAAAAAAAATGCAGGTATGTACATTGTCATAATTAAAACGAAAGTACCTGCAGAAGATATCTATATGCACATCAGCAGTGATATATGACAAAATTCGGGTGAAATAAACTACAGAGGACACGAGGCATGGGTGCAAAACAATTCTAAGATCTACTTCAGTTTAACAAGACTCAAGCAATGACTAACAACTACACAAACGATTGGTAGAGGTTGTTATATAATACTTACAACGCCATTTAAGTATGTAAGTGCTTTCTCGCTGTCCTCGGTTGAGCCATAAGTGACAAATCCAAAACCCCTAGACTTACCAGTGCTGTCATACACAACTTTAGCCTCCAATACTTTTCCCTGCTTACTGAATAAAGTCTCAAGTGCCTGATCATCGACATTCCACGAAAGGTTATCCACGTATAACCTTCTAGACGAATCAGAACCGCCTCCCCCACCAAACTGAAATCTTTCCCCGAGCGAAGGTGGTCCATAGTTCACTCTGATATGTCTATCACCAATTTTCTGTCATTTTAGAAACGAATAACTTCAAAAACAACAAGAAAAGAAACTATTTCACCCCATTCAGAATTTTCCAAACAACATTATGAATATCAACCACAAATTCAACCAACTCACAAACATGAAACAATCTCAAAATTACAAAGAGAGAGAGAGAGAGAGAGAGAGAGAGAGAGCTTACTAAGCCATTCAATTTCTGTGCTGCAGCTTGAGCTTCCTCAGCAGAGGACATGGTAACAAACCCAAACCCACTTCTTCTTGGTGTTCGATTGTCACAGAAAAACTGGTCATAAGAAGTCAATCAGCATAATCAAATTTTAAGACAGGAACTTACAAAATGAGGGTAAGTAATCAAATTATGGGGTGGGGCTGACCTTATTACCCTAGTTCATGAACCCTTTCTAATCAAATGAGGATAAGTTGGGGGGGAGGAGGAATTGCAAGAAAATTTACCCAAAAGTGTTGTTAAAACCCCAGACACAAAAATCTTCAAGAAAATAAATAAATATGAAAAGAAATTTTAAGAGAAAAACCCACCCTAACCATCTGAACATTTCCAGCTGCTAGAAGCAATCTAACAACTTCAGCAATATCAAAAGTGAGTGGAAGGTTATCAACAAAAAGTCTCAAATCCCAAGATGAATTCCGCTCAACAGCTTTGCCTTTGGCAACTGCCGAGGTAACTGCAACGATAGGTACAACAAAAGGGTAGCTCGATAAAATTCTTGTTAGTGATAACTGATAAGAAACTTACTGAAAATTTTGGACAATAATTCTAAAGCCTATTAACACAATGTAAATACGTCAATGTGGGTTCAGTTCACTAGTCCTCTGCTACATATTTCAGAATTGCAGATATGAGGCTTCTTGTTGTTTGACAAACTCTGTGTCTGACAGCTGACTTGGAATTAAGTCTCCTTATTCAACGGTCATTTGATTTGATTAAACAACAATATGGCTAAGAATCACATGTAACCTGTGCGTGAATTAACACTAGCACTCCATAAAAACTGTTTAATCATGTGCAGCTAAGATACGTGCAACGCAAGGGAAGAATTTAATTCAACAACATATATGAAGATGTAAACAATCATATTTCAAATAACTTAAATACAAAGATAAATACCCGTCACAGCCTCCTTTAGGATTCCCAAGTGGGTTCTCAAAGCCTTGATGTAATTGTTAACTATTCGAAGCAATTTCAGACAACTGCTAATCCGTTCTTGATGCATAGTCATGTTCAGAAAAATAGCTTGCAACACACCTCGGATATCCTTCAAACAAGAGCATGATTTTTGTAAATTCAAATGAAATAAGATTCACAAAATGAGGGGAATTTTCACTCTGGCCCTGCTAAATCATCTTTGACCTAGCAGCACCATTGCCAATCAATTACCACTTTTCCAAGTCTTTATTTAAAGGGAAAACAATTGACCTTAAGTTTTCACATGCCCAGATATATCCTACTTTTTTCGTGCTATGGGAAAATCTCATTTTTCTGTGAAATACCTAGGACACCGGGTCAGATATGAAATCCATCTCTCAGAAAACAAAATCCCATCAAAAGCGATATATATATTCATAGGGTTCTTATTCATACTCAAATTTCAGTCATGTTAACTTATTTATTTTAAAGAGTGGACTGACAATAATAATAATAAGAAGAAGAAGAAGAAGAAAAAGGAATGCAGATTAGTATTAAGAGAAGAACATTTTATACATACCAACAAAGAAACTAATCCAGTTTTATTCCCAAAAAAACAGGAAACAGCAACGAAAATAACATAACAATAGTAGAACAAAGGAATTCAGAAACACTTAGCTAGGAAATGAGCAAACAATATCTTGCTAAATACATGATTGGATCAATACAAAAATAATAACCATAAGGATTTTGTCCTAGTACAGGGGCCTTTTCCCATGTATGGATTTTATAACATCAAATTTGAATGGGCAAACTCGTATATCACAAAGATATGATGTTAATTATGTCAATGTCACAATAAACCTCGTAACTAGACATCCAAATAATTCTATGGGAGGTCCTCATGGCCTAAACACTCATTACGCGTCGAGAAAATTGATTCTGCTTTAGTCTCTAAGAGAGAAAAATGGCTTGGACTTGGCAGCACAACTAAATTTATAGGGTTTTCTGATTTTCCCTTGGTGCGGAAAGGTACGAGTATATATGGGCATGTAAGAATACAACAAAAGATTTGGCACCAACAGAAAATACAAAAGATTAGGCTGCACAAAGTGGTGTATTACCTCGAGCTGGCCATCGTGGAACCGTGGTTGAGCAGGTTCTCGCGGATCCATGGTTGCTGTTAGTTTCTTCATTTCCAGACGAATTGGAAATAGTTACAATATATTATGAGAAAAAAAAAAAACTAAATCGAAGTTTGAATTCGGGCAAATATACTACCTTGGGCAGTTGAGCAGGTACTAGTGAAACATCAAAAGTTTTTGGTAACATTTTCTTCAATTTTTCTGTCAGATCCAATGGTACCTGAAGAAAAACACCAACATTTGTCTAGAGAAGAAGTTCCAGAATAACAAATTGGAACGTAAGAGACTAAGTTTTATGAATTTTTACCCTGAGTATTAGAGCAAGTTGTTCTGCATTGTAGCTAACCAGTAGTGCCTGAAGAAAACACCAAACTCAAGATTAAAAACACCAACTCTGGATACTTATTCCTTTTCTTTTTGATAGCTATAAACTCCCAAGATACTGTCAGTTCAATGGACAACTAGTCCTTAACTCTGTTGAAAGGTATATTAATTAGAATGTTATAAGAGAATAACCTGGAGTACTTGAGCTTGTGGATTATAAGTAGCTGCCACCTCCCTGCGCTTGGTAATTTCTAACAAGAAAGTCCTAATCATCGTTTGCTGACAACCAGCAAGATCTGCAAAGGTGCCCATTTTTGGAATGCCTGGAACCTTCATAGCCAATTCTCTGCACAGTAACATTTGTTCTTCTGATAAATATTTTGTTTCCTCGTATGAAACTTTTAGCTCATGGGTCAGTTTGGAAGACAACTTGTCCATTGAAGTCAATTCCTTTTGAAATTCACTGCGGTTTTTATCTTTTATGTTCAAGGAATAAATCTGACATGCTGCGGATTGAAGTGAATCAACATCTGAGTATTCGGTGGTCTCCTTGAGAAGTGGATGAACATCTAGCGAGTTTGAAGGACAAAAAGTATAAGTAAAATGCAAGGAGGGCTTCGTTAAAAATAAATAAATAAAATTTAAAAAGGCTACCATGTGGGTAAACATCTTCAATTAAGTAGGCTTCCCTATCTGCAGGAAAGATATATCCATAACTTAAAGGAGGACCCCATGAGATATCACTTGAAGAAGAAGAAGCAGCAGCCATAACTTCAAGGTTCTTCCGCTTCTAACAACCTAACCAGAAATTAATAAAAAAAATAAGAAAATAAAAAATAAACTTCGGAACCTAAATCACTCCAAATCTTCAGCCTTTCATCTTCATTACCATCTAAAATTTCAGTCTGAGTCAACAGATTATAAAATCAGAACCAAAAAAAAAAAATATAGGGTTTTTTGTTTTTGTTTTTGTTTTGATCAATAGAATTTAGGGTAATAAGAAGCCAAAAACGATGAAAAGAGAATGAATAATCCGTATTTTCAGAACCAACCTTGATTTTTTAGGCCGAGTAAAACCAAGACAGAAGCAGTGAAGAAGAAGATGGAGAGGCGATTTAGGTGTATGAATAAAAAATAGGGAAGTTAATTGTTTTTCGAGGCATACCTAGCGGAGCCCACTAGATTCTAAAACTCTATCTTTGGGCCAACCGCCCGGAGGGCCGGAAGGGAGGGAGTAGTACCTCCATATATATATATATATTTTTATTTTTTTTAAACGAAGCAAATTTAAGACTATTATAAGAACCCACGATTGGGGGATATCAAAACTAATTGGGGGATATAGGTACAAGACAAAATAGGGATCCAAATAGCAAAGCTGGGTCACCCCTTATCTAATTATTTTTTTAATTCCTAATCTAGCCCTCAGTAATCATATTTAGTGGTTAATAATAATTAGTAAAAAACTTAAGTATTTGGGGGATAGATTAGTGTGTGTTTTTATTTTAATTTGTGTGAGTGAGGAGTAGAAGGAGAGAAAAAAAAATTGAGTGGAATTTTTTTTTTTAAAATGGAAGATGATTGTGATGAGAGAATTACCGCTAATAAGAGGTTGAAAAATTGATTTTTTTTCTTTGAATCCACCATTGTTGCAGCTGAAAAAGCTTGGTGCCGGCATGGTATTCAACCAAAAACCCATGCGGGCAATTGTTGGAAATGTTCATAAATTGTTTGTCACCTGAAGTGGAAAAGCAGATTAATAATAACGAAGTTATACAACTAAATAGGGCAAGCCTTATTAATTCAATAGAAGAAGATTCAGTTGTGGACAAAATCAGCACTGCAGTTCATCAAAAATTTAACACTCCATAGCCAGTATTAACAATAGGAGGAAAATTCAATACTTCGTCTTCAAGTGCTAAACAAGATGAAGATGGAGACATTATTGAGGAAGAAATTATGGCAGAATTAGAGCCACAAAAATTGATTCAAATAGCATACTCCACTAATTTAGAAAATAGTGTTTTTAAGTTTGTATATTCTGGTTCAGGGAAGGTGACTTCAGAGCCAATTCCTTTTACTTCTTGGTCTTCAATAGCTTCTAATTCAGGCTCTAAGCCTGTTGGAAAAAGTAATACAATTGCAACTACTACGCCAAAAAAGTTTATTCCAGGTATCATTGAATCTTCTTTGTCAGCTGGAAAAAATAAAGCAAAAGTAACATCTACTCCTGAAAAGTACATTTTAGGTAACACAAATGTATCTGCTCCACCAGACAAGCACATCACTGGAAATATACAAAAGGTAACAAAATACAATTTTAGGAAAAATGCTGGTAAATGAGGTCTAACCAACCTCCAACCTTCAATATGAAGATCCTTTATTGGAATATAAGGGGCCTTAGAAGAGCTAGGGGCCTAGGGCCCAGCAAAAGCTAAAAACTTTAGTCAATCAATTTTCTCCTTCTTTAGTTTGGATAGCAGAACCACATATTCATTGTACACCTTATTTTTGCAATAAATTGAATTTGCCTGGAATGCAGTCCATGGCAATTCATAATACTACTTTTAATCACAAAGGAAACATTTGGTTATTTTGGAGCAATTCAATCTCCACTCCTTCAGTGGTATCTATTACAAGTCAGATGATAATTATAGCAGTTGGGGATATCATGGTATCTGGTGTTCATGCTAGTGTTAACATGGTGCAAATAAGATTTCCCTGGTCTGAAATGCAAATGATAAGTGATCTTAAAAAACCCTGAATTGTGTTAGGGGATTTCAATGCAGTACTTTCGGTTGAAGAAAAAGTTGGTGGTAGATCACCTTCTAGAAGAGCAATGTTAGACTTCAATGAATGTGTGGATCAATATCAGTTAATTCAAGCTCCTAAGAATGGCATAGATTATTCTTGGTCAAATTTTCAACAAGGAAATAAGAGGATATTATGTCATCTTGATAGATACTTTTTCAACATGGAATGGTTACAAAATTTTCAATTAGGGATATAAAGTTGGACTCAGAGTTGTATCAGATCATTCACCTTTGCTTGGAGGTTGTGTTACTATTCCTAAACCAAAGAATGCTCCTTCTAGATTTCAAAAAATGTGGCTTGAACATCCAGAATTTATGAAGTTGGTAAAAGACAGTTGGACTGCACATTTGTCAGGTGACCCTGATTTTGTGTTTATGCAAAAACTTAAAAGATTCAAGAAAATTCTGAAAGAGTGGAACTGGAGTGTGTTTGGAGATTTACAAGCAAAAATCAAAGAAGCTTAGGAGAATGTAAAAGCTAAAATGATTATATCAGATAAAATTCCTCATAATACTGATGCATTAAATGATCTAGTTCATGCTCAAAATGTGTATAACTCAAGGGAAACTCGGTATAGTACTATGATGAGGAAAAAATCAAGAATAAAGTGGGTGAAGGAAGGATCAACTAATACTCAGTTCTTTCATACAAATGTAAAAGTGAGACATTCCAAAAATTTAATTAATGGAAATCTTGTGTCAGATCAAGAACAAATAGCAAATATTTTGGTTAACTTATTTGAGAAAAAATTTCAGTATCAAGAAAATATATTGGATGAGTACTTACTTAATGTTATTCCAAAAGTTAGACACTGAAGCCTTACCAACTTCAGAAGAAAGTCATAAAGCAATTCTTGATATAGATGAAGACAGTGCACCTAGTCCAGATGGATTTTCAGGCATGTTTTACAGAAAATGTTAGGATATTATTAAGCAAGACTTTGTAGAAGCAGTCCAATTTTGTGAGAGAAGAAAATTTATACCTAAGGGTCTTAACTCTAATTTTTTGGTTCTTCTACCAAAGGTGCAAGGAGCTAAAAAGTCCAACTGTTAGAGCATTACTCGGTCGACCTCGCATGCGTTGCTATCTCAAGCATGTTTGTCAATGTTAGTGATCAAAACTATAAGTCTTGATTTCTAGTCTACTATAACTAAGTCTTGGACTAGGATAGAAAGTGTAGTTGAGCTCAAGAACTCCATGGCGATCATCATACAAGACGAAGGACTACTCAAGGAACTGGTGGATCTTCATCGACTAAAAGGTATGTGGAGACTTGAACTTATCTGTCACTCAAAATTCTATCTACTCTACCTCTTATTCTGAGACAAAAGTCGTTTTGCTATATAGACTTTGATTATACAAATTTGCTATTTCGAGCCGAGTTTATCTCGTCTATCTATTTCTCAAAATATGTGTTGGTAAGCTTTTGCTTTGGCCAAGTTCATCTTTACCTAGTGACGAAAGTCATGTTATATTTCAATCACTTTGAAAATCTCTCTGACGAAAAATGGTCTGTGAATAACAACTATATAATGTCCTCTGAGAATGTTTCAATGATTGAAATGAAATTTTAGATTAAATAACCTATGATGGATATAAGCATTGTGTGGCAACACATATATGTATAAGTCCTTTGTTTCTTGAACCGAAGTTTGCGAACTTTGTTAATCAAGAGAACCGGAGTAGTGTGTGAGCTAAGTCCACGAACTTTGTAAACCTAGTGTGAACCTAGCTAAGTTCTCGACCAGAATTCTTTGGGTTTGTGAACTCCTTCCGCTCAATTCCGCGAACTAAGTCTGCGAACTTGTGGAGGTTATATCTAAATACGATTGTTTGTGAACTTATTCGTATTAACTAAGGAATGCTAATTGCAAACCGTGGATATAGTTCATGAACCGGTTCGAGTGAATCAAATCGTTTTCGCTTCAATTGTGTCTTGTGTAGTACATAAGATTTCCTTGCAATTGAACAACTCTCTAACTAGTTCATTTGAGTCATTTGAACTAGTTATGGTGAAGAAAAACATGGTTGATATGAAAGTGCTCATATGGCTAACCATTTGGTTAACTATTGTTGAACCAACAAATGTTCATGTTTGGGTACGGTTACATAAACCCAAAATTGTACATTTCATTTGTGTGTAACAAGCTAAGCTTTTGTTCCAACGATTGAAAGATATTAGATTGAATCTAATCAGGTTTTCATCTAACGGTGAATATTGAATGCTTTGTTATTGATAAGTGCATATTTCACATATATTTAGTTTCAATTCCATGCTAGTATATGTTGGTTTTCTTGCAAATTATTGTATATTACGCTTGTTTTCTCTTATTTGTGTTTTGTTAGGGAAATCATCCAAAAGAAGTGAATTTGTACTTAATTGTGCAAGGAAAGAAGCTAGCTATAAGTGGAGAAAGGCCAAAGACCAATTGTAACTCGTTCAAATACAAGATTTCTACTTTTCATTGTGTAGAGGACGAGAAGATGGAGACAATGGCGAAAGAACGAAGTCATTCCGAGTTCGTATGAAGAAGTTATGAGCAAAACAAGAACTTAGAAGATTAAAAGGGCGAAATGGTCATTTTCAAGGCAGGTGCTATTGGCACCCAAGTATACGTTAAGGGAAGTCACTCTGTTAAGGGGTCATCGTATTCAAAGGAGGTGTTAAAGGAAGTCGGCTCTTTTATTAGGGGAACCGGAATTCAAATGATGTTAGTGGCACCGGCCATTCAGTTTAAGGCTGCCACCATCATCTTCTTTCACATCAACAAAAGACGACCAGTTTTCCGGATACTCTCAACCGTCGCAAACGAAGGTAGTTAATGGTGATTCAGGGTTCGATTTAGAGTATGGACTAGTGGGATTTCAAGATGGTAGAGTATGAATTGATTTTGTGGAAAATAGGAAACAGCTGTGCTGCTATGTCTCGGTAAGGGTTACTGCCATTAGGATGATGATCACGACAGTGCCAGCATGAAGAAGACTGCCGGGAACTTGATGTAGCAGCGAGATAGGGAAGAGTTCGAGTTTAAGGATGCTGCCATTAATGGCAGTAATAGTGATGATCATGATGGAGAACAGACGACGAAGATAGACTGACGGTTTCTGTCATCGAGGAATGGAGCTGTGATACTCGGTGATGATGAAAGAGATGTGATGATCGGATATTGATCGACTCTGCGAAGAAGATGGGAGTCAGGGACGATATGGATGAGTTGTGTTGCAGGCAGTGATGACAAGAACTCGATAGTGGTGTTTGTTCGAACTCCATATAGGTTTTGGAAGTTAAGATATTGAAGCTTGTGTTCGGACAAAGGTGTTAGTCTGCCATATTTTCTTAACCTTGTAACAAGGGTTTGCTACCGGAGAGACACGGGATATTGGAAGGAGTCATACGTGGTTTAGGTTTCTGCTATGTGAACGAGAAGTCAGGGGAGGTATGTTGTCGATTTTGGACTCTAAGACTTGGAGGAGAATTCAGTTGAGGATAGCTACAGAGAAGATTTCCGAGAAATGAAAAGATTTAACGCATATGAGAAAATAGGAATTTGCTGCAACTTGGATCATTGAAGCATAATTTACTATCGGCTTAGAAGAAAACATAATGTGTTACATGGGTCCCTCTAAAGCCCATAGCCAATCACGAGTATGGAGTACTATATTGGAATGTCTTTATCACACACCGAATCGGATCACTTAATTTCCAAACCGATAAACTCTTCTCTGCCGACTTTGAAAGTGTATCCAATACGACTTTTGTGGATCGTACAAGGCTAGCCGATGCCTATATATAAAGCAGCTGATCATAGGAGAGTGGGATATAACTTTTGGGGAGAAAAAAAATACAGAGAGAATAGAAGAGAAAAAAAGGTTTTATTTCATATCTAGGGTTTACCCCTTTAGGGGGAAACCAAGCTATTTTCTTCTTCTTCTATATATATTTTTATGGGTTTTAGTAAATCCATGTGTAGCTAAATTCTACTGATTAAGGTATGATTTCAAAGTCCTGGTTTATGAAACTTTAATTCTTTTTACAAGTTTATTTTAAGTTGATTTTTCTTGTCGATTGTCTCTATTATTTTTATCGTCTAAGATTACTACCGGGGCTGTTCAACCGGCCATTTGAATTAACCTGGTAGTAATTATTCTACTAGTATTGGGATTGGTGATACGTGTAATAGTCACTCGATTCCTTACATAAGTAGTACATCGCAAAAGGCGAGAGGGATTACGTTAAGCAAATGTGTATAGAGATGACACTAGTAAGCGAGGCCGAGCTTATGCGTCGATGCTAGGATCAACCTAATTCACAAAACGTAATGCATCCGAGGTGGGTTACATCTTGAGAGCTTATTCATGGTGGCTCGGATGGATAGAATCTGGTAGTCGAGCGCTTAGTATCCCGGTGGCAACGAGGAATTCTTGGGATAGCGGAGCTTATTGCTATTCTACGGTTGGTGATATAGAAATTCTACAAGAAATAAACAAGTACTTTTATTAAGTTTCTTTCCAGTGACGGCGAATGATTCCTTAATCATCTTTCTTTTATTTGTTATTCTTTTTATTTTTCTTTAAACCAATTCCCCCTTCGTTATTTACTTTATTTTGCTGATCGAATAACATATCAATTACACAGCTCTCTGTGGGAACGATCTCTTACTACCGTTATATTACCAGTTAATTAGTGGGAAATATCTTAATTAATTTGTTGCACCTATGACACGCATCAGTTACTAAGCTAACATTGATTGCAAACCCTGATTTGAAAGACTATATAAGGGAAAACTCTAGCAACTGGAAAACCTAATCCCCACACCTTACGTGTGATACTAGTTGTAAGCTAGAGTCGATTCTCCTTTAACCTTTGGTTTCTTCTCTAAACCAGGTTAACGACTTAAAGACTTCATTGGGATTGTGAAGCCAGACCGATACTACTTTATCGTAGTTGTGTGATCTGATCTTGCTGATTCTATCGTGTTGACTACAATCCTAACGATTGGCTTGAGATCTTTATCTCCGATAGGCAAGATAGAAAAGGAATCACAAACATCTTCGTCTCATAGTTTGTGATTCCACAATATCTTCTTTCGCCGTGTCGATTAAGATTATTGTGAGGAGATTGATAATACTAGGTTGTTCTTCAGGAATATAAGTCCGGGTTATCAATTGGTTACTTTTCACCTCGATTCAAAAGACGGAACAAAACTTGTAGGTTTATCCGTGGGAGACAGATTTATCTATTTTGTAGACTTTTCTGGTAATACAAATTTGTTTATTAAAGTCTTCGATTTGGGTCAATCTCTTAGTTATGGGTGAGATCAACTAAGGGAATCAAGTGCGTAGTATCCTGCTGGGATCAGATTCGTAAGGAGCGCAATTGTACCTTGAATCAGTGTGAGATGGATTGGGGTTCAACTACAGTCCAGACCGAAGTTAGTTTGTAGTACGCTAGTGTTTGTAGCGGATTAATATAGTATGGCGTTCAATCTGGACTAGGTCCCGGGGTTTTTCTGTATTTACGGTTTCCTCGTTAACAAAGTTCTGGTGTCTATATTGTGACTACTCATTTTCCCGTAGCCTACGTAATATGAACAACTCAGAGAATCCAATACTAAGTAGTATGGATACCTCAGTTGAATTGATACAATTGAGTAATAAAAGGTACGTTCGTAGAGATCTGCTCAGAAGATCATATACTAAGTAAGTAAAGATACTTTGATAGAGCAGATGCTAAGAAAATAAAGGTATATCTGTAATACAGAGATAAGTAAGCAAATAAGCTAAATAAAGAGATATCTTAGATGAATAGAGACCACTCAGAGAATAGAGATAACTCATAGAACAAAGATAACTCATAAAACAGAGATAACTCAGTAAGTAAATCTCTAAGAGAGAAGATAATGTAAGTGCAACTAAGTTAATAAATCACACAATAAATCATGTGGTTCGGTTAATCTTAACCTACGTCCACGAGTAAAGATGATAAGTTTATTATTGATCTTGTTACATTTGAGTGGAAGAACTCCATTAAATAAAGTATGAAGCTCTAGAAGATAAGAGAGAGAGTAAAGAGAGAATGTGAGTCTTTCCTCTAATCCTAGCTCACCCAAAAGATCCCTTTCTTTGTTGGTGAAGCTTGGTATTTATAGCCTCTTATGCTCCAGATATATCTTTGCTATCTTTGGGTTCATCGTATCCTGATATATCTTCCGTACCAATGGTACCTTCATTCACCGTAAGCTTTATCCAATCAGACTCTGCCACCTCAGCTGACCCACGTTCCTTTGGGAACTAACCATCCTTAGTACAGATTGTACCTTCGTTGGCCGCCCACCATTTTCAATCAGACTATGCCACCTTAGCTTCCACCACGTGCCACCGTGAACTGTGAAACCTCCGTACAAGTTGTACCTTCGTTGGCCGCGTACCTTCGCCAGTCATAGGATGCCACGTACTCTGAGCTCACGTGGTTGACAACTGCACCTTCGTACTAAAAGATGTGCAGACTGCTCAGCTACCTCTGACAGACAGACACACCTATGTGCCTATACTACAACTTATTGCTTAATAACTAAGCAATCTTGGTAGTGATTTGGTGTATTCCATTGTAGCGTAATTTGATACTCCAACCTTTAACATTGCGCCACGCGTTGATAGAGATAACTTCATAACTTAGCATCCTAAGGAGAGATGTAGTGTGTGTTGTTGTAACACAATACGTTACACCACCTTTAATGTTGTGCCACGTGCCACAACAGATTTTTGGTACTCACATGTGTTATTTCTATTCCGCATTATATTTTGTTATATATTGAAATATCACAGGTTGTGCGTTTGAATCAATCGATTGGAAATCCGACCTTTGGTTGTTGATTGATATTGATTGATCCTTGGATATTGGTCTTTGGTACCATCCAAGTTTATCTCTCTTGTATTTAATCGAGACTCGCAGTTTGCTTGAGTAAGATTTAAATCAAGAGATATAGATATAAAAACTCTTTGATGTACTTTTCTATTGATTGAGTCTAACTGTCTAGTTGATTCTCATAAAAGTATGTTGGAGTTTGTCCATACGGATTGCTAAGCGAAATATTGGGTGTGGTTGTTAGACCCCCGCTTTTTCAATTGGTATCAGAGCATGCAAACACGTTTAAGACCTCAAAATTCTGTGTTTGTAGCGATCTGACTCTATGGACAGAGGTGCTATCTCTATCAACGTACCACCAGTCTTCAATGGATCTAATTACTTATGGTGGAAAATTGCTATGCGAGCTTTTCTTCAAGCATGTGATTTTCAATCATGGGTATATGTTGTTAATGGCTATGATGCTCCCGTTGTGGCAGTTGGTAATGTAAACGTTCCCAAGAATATTGATGAATACAGTCCTGCCGAGATACTTGCTGCAAAGCAAAATTCCGACGGTTTGAATACCATCATACATGCCATCACCCCAAATCTTAAGCACCATGTGTCAAATTGCATTAAGTCTAAAGAAGATTGGGATATCTTAGAAACCGTATTTGAAGGAAATACCAGTGAAAAGGAAGCTAGGCTTCAAAACCTTAATTCCGATTGGGAAAACCTTTGTATGGCAGATGAAGAAACATTTGATGAGTTTAATCACAAAGTGTCTGGAATTATTAATGCATCCTTTGCATTGGGTAAGACTATTCCTGAAAAGGACATTGTGATGAAAATTCTCAGATCGTTGCCATCTAGATACGACTCTAAGAAGCATGCCATCGTTGAGGGAAATAACCTAGATTATCTCTCCAGAAATATGCTGGTTGGGAAGCTTAAGATCCTTGATCATAAGCATTCATCCAAATCTAAGGATGTTGCCTTTAAAGCACTAAAGGACACTAAATTACTTGATAAAAGTAAAAAGGTGTATATCTCTGAAGACGATCACTCTGAAACTGATTCATCAGATGAAGATCTTGACAAATCTGTCTCGATGATCACAAGACAATTTAGGGATCTTCTGTTGAAGAGAAGTAAACGTTTCTCCAGAGATAAGACTAAAGCATCAGTCAAACCTCATAATCGTGTTCCTCCTAAAAATAGGGATATTGATGAAACTGATGACGAGGATATGCCTCAGTGCTTTAAGTATAAAGGATTTGGTCATTTTGCAAATGAGTGCCCAAATCGTAGAAAATACAATGGGAACAAAGGTCTTGCTGCAACTCTTGATGAAATGTCTGACAGTTATGAATCTAATGAAGACGAAAAATCAAGTGTTGCACTTCTTGGTGAAAATATTGAGTTGGATAACTGTAGCAATACATACATCAATCTTGATATTCTTTCAGAAGAAAACCCAACAAATCTAGAAGAAAAAATTGATCCATGCTTTGGAAACTCTATATGCAATAGTTCATGTTCCACTATGTGTCTAGCTGCTTGCACATCTCTGAAGCCTGATTTTTATCCAAGCTTGACGTGTTCATATTGTTCTCTAAAGGGTCATGAACTTTCAAGGTGTTACAAGTACAAACACCAACTGAGGCACGTCAACAAACTTCAACGAAGAGCAAATCAATTAGCAAGGAAGCTTAAACTTGCTCAGAAGACCGCTGAGGTATGTAGGATTTTATCTTCGTCTAAGAAGTTAGTTTCCAAGGATAAAACTAGACCATTATGGAAGAAAGTATGGTCAAGTCGTTTTGATAGACATAAGTGTGTGGATTCCTCTCAAGAGGAAAATGGTGGACAAATTGTTGTTCACCACAACACAACTTGATTGTGTTGTTTTGGAAATCTTGTCTCATGTGTCTGATTAAAAGAGACAAGATTATGTAGTTCACAGGCTTTAGGAGAAGGTTGTTTTCTTCTTTTCTTAGTTTTTGTTTTTTGTTTGATTTTAATCCTTATCTATCAAAGGAGGGTTGTTCTCGACAATTCTACTCTCCTTAGGGTTCAGAATTGTGCGTACACGAACCTGTTAAAGGTTAACCCTACATTCTTTTTTCCTTCCTTGAAACTTCTTTTTATCTCAAGACTACTTGTTGAGATTGTGATTTCCTCTCACAAACCCATACGCCTATGGATGCTCCAAGTACCATATCTTCTGATGGAAAGGATGTTAATATGATTATCAAACCACCAATCATGAAGGAAAAAGATAAATATCCGTTAGCTCCAACATTGAAAATAAAAAGAAGGACTGTGAGGAAGCCTAGAGCTGTTCCTTCAAATGCTCGGAAGTTTTCTGATGTTCTTGAAATGTTAAAGGAGATGCAAAAGGAGATTAATCAAATAAATGCTTTTGTGTTCAAGACTCATGAGATTCAGAAGGCCCTGGTTCGACATCAGTCAAGAAAGTTTATTGATATAAATTCCTATCTTCATGAACCTTATGTCCCAATGGATGTTGACGACAAGGAGTTCAGGGACGATAAAGAATTCTTCAAAGGTCTTAACATCTAGTAAATCTTCTTATTTCTTGTTTTATTTAAGAAGAATAACTAGAGTTTGGAATAGCCATTATTGTGATTACACATAGCTATGTCCAATGTTTTCATCTTCATGTTTTAGATTTTTTGGTTCAAATTCTAAGATTGTTTGGAAGATGATTTTTGCAGTATTAATCTTTATGGTTTTATATATTGTAATTGATTATGGGATATGTGTGTTTGCGTCCGTGAACTTTATTTTCCCATATTTTGTCGAAAGTTATGTCCTTTATATGTCGATATGCATGTGTTGATAAAAGAAGGAATGAACTTTTGACAAATACAAAACTTAATCCTATTATGTCAATTATTGATGGAAGATAGGTTAAAATCTTTTTTTTTTCAAGGATTATTATGTCTATTGTATGTCATTGTGCAAATGGTGATGGAAAATAGAATGAATCCTTGTTTATTCAACGGTATAAGGTCGATCTCCGATACACAATTTTTGTGTACATACTGTGTTGTTCCATAAAGTATCTTATGTTGAGCTCTATCGACTGAGTTATTGTTTGACTTAGTTGTTGTTCCATGAGGTACTTTATGTCGAGCATATGCAACTAAATTAATCATCTTTGTTTGGTTATTTAGTTGTTGCTCCGTAAGCTCTCTTATGTCGAGCATGACCAATTAAATTGATTACTTTTTGTGGTTAATTTGGTTGTGTATTCCGATTAGATTAATTATGAGTTCTCTTGTGATTAATCTAATTGATTTTTTAGTCTCCATAAGTTTACTTATGTTGAGCATTTACGATTAAATTAATCATGGGTTCTCTTATGGTTAATTTAATTGTGTTTTTGGATTCAAATTCATACTTGTATGTGATTTGTTATGTCCAATTAAAGAAATCCTTTTTTTATTTTTGAAATTAAGGTCGCTCTTGTTGTTCTTTCGGGAATGACATTAAATGGGGGGATCTAGAGTCCTTAATTGAACTTGTGCTTAATTGCCAAATCTTTGTGGGGAGTGCGGCTGTGGAATATTATAGGGGTCATCTTGTATCTTTATAGACTCCTTGATGAATGCATTTAGCTTCGGCTTTATGATTGCATCTAAATAATATGTTATGTGTTTTCTTTTAGTCATGAAATGTCTCTTTCGGAAATTTCAATAGGATCCCGTTCTTGTACCTTTGCCAATTTTATTGACAAAACGGGGGAGAATTAATATGTAGTTCACACTGCAAATACATATGGTTTTCGAATCATTATGTAAGGGGGAGTGGTTTCCATGTGAGATGGAGTATTGACTAAGGGGGAGTGATACATATCACCATAGTATTATTTTCGAAGTTGTGATACAATTGAACTTTAATACTACATAACGATACTATGACACTGTATAACAATGATTGAGAACTCTTGTTTTCTCGTTGTTATAGCTACGGATTTTCAACAACGATGATGTTGAACTTACAACTTTGGGATCATTGGAGTACTTGGAAGTGACGAAGATTTCAAGTAATGTTGAAGATTATACATGTGGAATAGGAGCTAAAAAAGTTATTTCATTTATTTTTGTATTCCATATGTATTGATAGTTTTGTCACTAAAATTGACAAAGGGGGAGATTGTTAGAACATTGCTCGGTCTAACTCGCATGCGTTGCTATCTCAAGCATGTTTGTCAATGTTAGTGATCAAAACTATAAGTCTTGATTTCTAGTCTACTATAGATAAGTCTTGGACTATGATAGAAAGTGTAGTTGAGCTCAAGAACTCCATGGCGATCATTATACAAGACGAAGGAATACTCAAGGAACTGGTGGATATTCATCGATTAAAAGGTATGTGGAGACTTGAACTTATCTGTCACTCAAAAGTTTATCTACTCTATCTCCTATTCTGAGACAAAAGTCGTTTTGCTATATAGACTTTGATTATACACATTTGCTATTTCGAGCCGCTCGTCTATCTATTTGTCGAAATATGTGTTGGTAAGATTTTGCTTTGGCCAAGTTCATCTTTACCTAGTGACGAAAGTCAGGCTATGTTTCAATCACTTTGAAAATCGATCTGACGAAAAATGGTTTGTGAATAACAACTATATAACGTCCTCTGAGAATGTTTCAATGATTAAAATGAAAGTTTAGATTAAATAACCTATGATGGATATAAGCATTGTGTGGAAACACATATATTTATAAGTCCTTTGTTTCTTGAACCGAAGTTTGCGAACTTTGTTGATCAAGAGAACCGGAGTAGTGCGTGAGCTAAATCCGCGAACTGGCGGAAGTTCTCAACCCGAGAATTTCTGCTGGAGTTTGTGAACTCCTTCCGGGAACTCAAGTCCGCGAACTAAGTCTGCAAACTTGTGGTTATATCTAAAGACGATTGTTTGTGAACTTATTCATATCAACTAAGGAATGTTAATTGCAAACCATGGCTATATAGTTCATGAACCGATTCGAGTGAATCAAATCATTTTTGCTTCAATTGTGTCTTGTGTAGTACATAAGATTTCCTTGCAATTGAACAACTCTCTAACTAGTTCATTTGAGTCATTTGAACTAGTTATGGTGAAGAAGAACATGGTTGATATGAAAGTGCTCATATGGATAACCATTTGGTTAACTATTGTTGAACCAACAAATGTTCATGTTTGGGTACGGTTACATAAACCCAAAATTGTACATTTCATTTGTGTGTAACAAGCTAAGCTTTTGATCCAACGGTTGAAAGATATTAACTTGAATCTAATTAGGTTTTCATCTAACGGTGAATATTGAATGCTTTGTTAGTAAGCTAACATTGATTGCAAACCCTGATTTGAAAGACTATATAAGGGAGAACTCTAGCAACTGGAAAACTTAATCCCTACACCTTGGGTGTGATACTAGTTGTAAGCTAGAGTCGATTCTCCTTTAACCTTTGGTTTCTTCTCTAAACCAGGATAACGAATTAAAGACTTCATTGGGATTGTGAAGCCAGACCGATACTACCTTATCGTAGTTGTGTGATCTGATTTTGATGATTCTATTGTGTTGAATACAATCGTAACGATTGGCTTGAGATCTTTATCTCCGATAGGCAAGATAAAAAAGTAATCACAAACATCTTCGTCTCATCGTTTGTGATTCCAAAATATCTTATTTCCCAGCGTCGATTAAGATTACTGTGAGGTGATTGATAATACTAGGTTGTTCTTCGGGAATATAAGTTCGGGTTATCAATTGGTTCCTGTTCACCTTGATTTATCAAAAGATGGAACAAAACTTGTAGGTTTATCTGTGGGAGACAGATTTATCTATTCTCAGACTTTTACGTGTGATACTGATTTGTTTATTAAAGTCTTCGACTTTGGGTCGTAACAACTCTTAGTTGTGGGTGAGATCAGCTAAGGGAATCAAGTGCGTAGTATCCTGCTGGGATTAAAGAGGTAAGGAACGCAACTGTACCTTGAATCAGTGTAAAATTGATTGGGGCTCAACTACAGTCCAGACCGAAGTTAGTTTGTAGTAGGCTAGTATATGTAGCGGCTTAATACAGTGTGGTGTTCAATCTGGACTAGGTCCCGGGGTTTTTCTGCATTTGCGGTTTCCTCGTTAACAAAATTCTGGTGTCTGTGTTATTTCTATTCCGCATTATGTTTTGTTATATAATTGAAATATCACAGGTTATGCATTTGAATCAATCGATTGGAAATCCGACCTTTGGTTGTTGATTGATATTGATTGATCCTTGGATATTGGTCTTTGGTACCATCCAAGTATATCTCTCATGTATTTAATCGAGACTCGCAGTTTGCTGATTTAAATCAAGAGATAGAGATATAAAAACTCTTTCATACACTTTTCTATTGATTGAGTCTAACTATCTAGTTGATTCTCACAAAAGTATATTGGAGTTTGTCCATACAGATTGCTAAGTGAAATATTGGGTGTGGTTGTTAGACCCCCGCTTTTTCACCAACCAATTCAGACCTATATGCTTGAGTAATGTGAGCTTTAAAGTTTTTACTAAAATCATTACATCAAGAATGGGAAGTGTGATATCAAAATTTATATCTCCTCAGCAGGTGGCCTATGTTAACAGAAGGAGTATTCATGAACAAATACTTATGGCTTATGAACTTGTGTATGAAATGAAAATAAAAAGAAGAGGTGGTAATGTGGGATTAAAATTAGATATTTCTCAAGCCTATGATTCAGTGAATTGGTCTTTTTTGTTTCAAGTACTTCAGCAATTCGGCTTTTCATCTACTTGGTGTGGTTACAAATATTATTTGAATCTGCAAGAGTCTTTGTGTTGGTAAATGGTGGTCCAAGAGGCTTTTTTTCCATGGGCAGAGGTTTGAAGCAAGGAGATCCATTGTCTCCTATTTTGTTCATTCTAATGGAGGAGGTGTTGAGTAGGGTATAACTCAGTTGGTGCAAGCAGGAAGAATGCAACTAATGGTAACTAGAATACGTATCCATCCAACCCACTTAATGTTTACTGATGATGTATTCATATTCACTAATGGTTTAAAAAGAAGTCTAGATAGTTTTCTTAAGCTCCTAAAGCAATATCAGGACAGCTCAAGACAAATCATTAATAGAGCCAAAAGCAAGTGTTTTGCAGATGGTTGTTCACAAGAAAGAAAGTTGCAAATTGCAAATTTTTTACACATGGATCTTACAACTTTTCCAGACAAGTACTTAGGTGTTATTCTTATGCCTGGTAGAGTTAAAACATCTACATTGTGGTCAATTTTGGAGATGAAGGAAATGATAAAGACCTTAAAGATTCAAGTCTCGATGAAGATACTGGAAATTGGGCAAATGTGGACGATTTCAAATGGTTGAGAGCTGTGCAATCAATCGCCTAAACGGTCCATTTTACCTGAGGAAGAATGTGTTGGTGTGGTGAATATTTCAAATCTGGAAACACCAAGTGATGACATTTAGGATATTTTTTGCTAAGCCAGTTAACTGTGTAGCAAGCTGAGGATTTCAGAATTCAGATGGCAAGTGGTTTGAAGTCAACTAAGAAACTTAGGTATTTTCTCTTTTCACTGTGTTAAGAATTTTAAGGTTAATCAATATTGGTCACTGTTTGACGATCTTATGTAGATGTGTTGTTTAATGTAATGTGTGTTTTATACCCAAATCTCAGTTCAAAAAGTTATCTTTTTCTGGATATGTGAATACTCAGTTCAAGCAGTTGCTTGTATCTCAGTGGAGATATGTCACAAATATGTCGAATCATGACATAATCTTGGGTTTCTGTGTTTTGGGTGATGGACATCTTCTTTACCTCAATGCTTTATCGGATTTCAAGTATCAGAAGTTTAACCACAACTCAGAAGTTGGGTATTTTCATGTCACAAATCTAAAAACAAAATCAATCCATCAATTTAGTTGAATCAGGAATCCGCGGTTACAATGCATATGAACTGGAGAAGAACTGGATAAGTTGCACACAAGATTGTGTGGGAAAGCTATTCCCTTTATGCGTAGCCGTTCACCTCTCCTGGAAGCTAGGAAAACCGAATCATTTTTGGTTAGATGCTAAAGGAGATAGTTGCTGATATGTTTGACTGTCGTGGAGAACGGTCGTGGGGATTCTGAAATCGATAACATTTTCATGGATGAGGTCGAAGCTGTTGAATGTGCCTTGCAGTGCATTTATTTGTGCAGTATTATAGATAGATGGAATACATTGGAATCCATTTTGTTGTCAAAGCTTCCAAAACTCGAAGGTGAGTCAACTTTAATCTTGAGAAACTTGATTAGTTTGCACCATTGAGATTTCAGAAATCGCCTAATTGGGTCCAAGTTATGAGTTATTTCGGGATGGGATGAATCCTTATCTTAAAATTCTGTACAAGGATGTAACATAGGTTACGTGTGGCAGATACTGCATAAATATCAGTGGTCTAGAGAGAAGAGTAAGGCAGGGGAGACGCCGCATATTATCGGGTAACATTTTCTTATATCCATGATTCCATTCTCTTTCATTTGAGGACTCCGTGAGTTTCTTAGTTGGAAAAGGCTGTGTTGTGCGCATTTGTTCATTTAATCTTTGTCACGAGTCTCAAGTCACAAGAAACAAGAATAATTACTTGTCATCTTGGTACGAAATATTCTCAGTTCCTGACACGGATTATTTTTTTGTGTGAAATTCTAATCATGTATGATTTAATATTTCAGGTTCCAAAACCAATTAAGTTCTTGCTATAATCTCAGTCAGATTGGAAAAGGTGTAAAACAGATTCTTCGTCTTATTCTCTCTAAATTCGTCCGCTGGCAACCTGCTGATCAGATAACGATTGGGCAACATTTGGCGAGATATACAATGTTTCCAGGAGAAGGCGTTTCCTTTTCTGGACTTAGAGTTAGAGTATATGCTGATGGAATTTGTCGAGTACTGCTAAAAGATGGAAATTTTCCCTTGCAAGGAACTTGTTTGAAAGGAACCAGTACAGTGTTTGGCAACAGAAAAGGCTGAAAATCTTGTTATTCAGGCTTAGTTTGGTATTGCTGCAGCTTTTGTAAAAGCACTTTTTCTCACAAGTGCTGGTCATTGTCTTTGTCTTGTGAGAAAAAACAAATTAGACGTTTGAGAAAATATTAATTAAAGTTGAAGCTGATTAAAAAAGCAATCAAAGTGTGTTTGGTAAAATTTCGCATTCAACCATAGTTGTTGTAGCAAATGACAAAAACAGACATATCTCTAATGGTAGGTTTATTCAATTTTATGGGGTTTAAAAATAATTAATTATTTTACTATATAATATTAATATTCATACTAATTACCACTATTATTATGATTATTAAAAAATTATTTTACTTATTACTTATATAGATATATTTCAAACAAAAAATGAAACTAAAATTAAGTAATTATTTAATATTTTTTTAGTTATACTGTTAACAAATTAAATGAAATGGTCTATAAAATAGTTTGAAAAATTAAAAAAAATTAAACAAATTAAAGAATGCAATATAAGAAATAATAAAAAAATTGATTGTATATAAATTTAAGGGGTAACTTTTGTCATTTATAAAATAAAGTAGGGATAAAAAAGATAAATCAATCATTAAATTTATGTGGGGCCACAGCTTATGCTTTTGTAGCTTTTAAAAGCTCCTCCTCCCCAGCTTCTAAAAATTGAGGAATTTGGGAAGTGCTTTCAATAAAAAGCACTTTGATTTTTTTTTACCAAACACTAATTTCAAAAATTATTGACATAAATAGCTTTTGAAAGTGCTTTTGAGAAAATAAAAGCATTACCAAACCAAGCCTGCAAGGGAATACTTCTCAGCTTCTAGTCTTGCTTGTCCGAGGTGAGTCTTTCATGTAATCGCAGAATGCATAGGTAAAGTTAAGCTCTAACTATGTCTTATGGTTATATGAAATCATGCTCAGCTTTGATGCTGCACTAGTTCTTTTTTTTTTGTAGTTAGTATATTTTATAGCTGATATTCTGGGAGTTCCTTACCTGGGGACATTATGGCTTTGTAGAGTGGATAGAAGAGAAACTAGAATACTTCAATCATCCTTAATCAGCATCCACTGTGGTTACTTAATTATGCAAACCTACGTCATTCTCTCTAATCTTCTCTATTTTCTAATATACCATACAATATGTTCTAATTTTCGGAAATTTTGGCGCTAGGACCAAATTGAAATCACCCATAGTTTGTAAGGCAGAAAAATTTCATCCTTAGTCTAAAGAACCACATGCAAATGCATGGTTTAGGAAACTTTATTCACATAGGGGGCGCCTCCTTAGGCTGAAATTGATTGGGTTTACTTCTTAGGCCTAAACAGGCCTGGTATAGTTGTTTGATTGAACCCAAATTGGCTAGAACTCGAGTTAGAAGGAAACAGAGGCTTGGAGAGTTTCACGGGTTGCTGTGATATTCTGGGAGAGATTTTGCAGAGATTTAACCGGAGTTTGACGTGGAACAAGATTGGTATTATCCTGTTAGTCGCAAACAGGATTGATAATGGTCCCATATTCGAGAAAATAGGGTTGAACCCTCGGTGAGAAGAAAACAGGGGAGGTTGAATTATTATCGGATTTTTGGAAATTCCGGCAAGACCTAGAAGAAGATTTAATGCGCAGGATTGAAAGCATAGGGTCTTGATAGACTTTGGATGCTTTGGTTTAACACAGAAGTTGCGTGAAGATAAAAATGGGAAGAAAAATCCCGAGACTTGGGGAGAAAAAAAAATATTTACGGGAAGAATTACTCGGGAGATTGAGGTCTGTTGGCTATATATATATATATATATATAGGCTGTTGGGTGTCACAGGAGGGGGTTACGTATACTTTGGGGCAGTTACAAAGCAAAGAGATCGAGTTGCAGAGCGAGAAGAAGGAGAATCTGAAGAACAAAACACCATCCGGAACAGTCGTTTCTTCAGTCTTAATATTTGTAACAGTGCTACGGTGCTTATAACAGTTTAGACCTTTGTACGTAATAGCTGTTTTGTAGCGCCAATACAGCGTTGCCAGCAATCTGTTTTATTGTTTCTCATCATTTTAATCAACTTTTGAACCATAAACCAATATTTTGAGCAAGTGGTTAATATGAGGAGCTAAACCCCATTGCTGAGGGGATGGAGGAAGCCAATTTTCCATGATGTGTGTGGTAATTTCTATTTTAATTAATTTTTGCAATCTCTTTTAAGATTATTTGCCTTGATTGAATGATTTTTCCTAAGCAATTGTGATTTCTCTTGATAGACTATGCTTAGACCTAGGTTTTTGATATTCTATGCTTTCGAAATACAATTGTTATTCTAAAAATCTACCTTTGCAAAATATTAGAATCACTTTAAACGTAAAGAGTTGCATGAATTTTGATTAGATAAAATCACATAAAAATTGGAGATTGGTAGAATCTTGAGTCTCGGTGCTTTTAAGATATTGATAACAACTTTGATTAAGTTTTCTATTTTAATTTGAGTCTAAAACGAATCTTCACAAGTCTACGAACCACTATTCTAACCATTGTAAAAAGTACATCAATTTTTGACGCCGTCGACGCGGACTTGTTTTTAGGTTTTTTGTGATTTTTATTCTTTTGTTCTATTTTACGTTTTCTTGGGTATTTGTGTTTTGGTTACAGGTTTGGATACTGGATCGAAAAGAAAGCTGAGCCAAAGATATTGGTGATTAACTAAAGACTTGGAGTCAAAAACAAAGCGAAAAGAAATGAGGAAGAGACAAAGAATTTTATTTCCAACAAAGTATTGGCCGGTCCCACACCTTATAATCCCTTATTTTCTCATATTATTATTTCCTTCATCTCATGGAACTCCATCGTTTGAGCGAATACCCTAGTTTTTCAATATTTTCTCAAATATTGCTCAAACCATGAAAAAGCCAAAAAAAGTCAATTGGTCACATGACCGACTAGGCTTCTCACGTCAAAAATTAAAATATTATTATTTTAATATTCTCAAAATATTTGTCACATGAGCAAATTTCTACTTGCTCATTCAAGCAAAATTGAGAGTTTCACTCAAGATCAAACTCTTCTGAAAATGCTCAAACGCGCACCAGAAAATACCAAAACTCTCAGGACTGAGACACGAGAAGTATGGTGACACGGGCATGCCACCTTGACCGACCAAGGTCGGTGGGATTTGCTCAATCGACCATCACCGGTCCCACGACCACCAAGGGCCGGTCCCATGATCCTTTGGTCGGTCCCTCATCTCTCCATAATTAGGTTTTACTACCTAACGCTTACACGAACACTATTTTAATAAATGATTAAACCAAAGATTTGATCATTCTTTCACCAATCGGTCAACAAATGACTTTGGTGCATGCTCACTCGAGCACTTGGGCACTACATGGTCGCCCATCATCCCATGTAGCCGCTCCCTCCTTCGATTTACCTTTAGTAAATCATCAATTGATCAATAATATCAAAATTAGGGTTTCGAACAAATGCTCTGCAAATCATAATTCTGAGCAAGTTTAAAAACTAATAATTTTATGTTGATCCAAAGAATCAACATCCGGATTAATTAAACAATAGTTGGTCAAGCTACCAATATTTTAATTATTTTTTTATTTGGTCATGCTACCAATAATTTATCGAATGAGCAATACTTGCTCAGATGGTCGAATTTTGATTCAACTATCAATATTCAATAATTTATCGAACGATAAATACTTGCTCAGATGCTCGAATATTTATTCAACTATCAATATTCAGTAATTCATCATGCGATCAATAGTTGCTCAGACTATCAATATCATTCATTTGAGAACTATGTGTCCCAGTAGACATGTTCAATTCATGAATCCTAGAGCATTCTATAATCATGCTCGACTGAACAATACTCATCGTCCAATCAAGTCAACGACTGACTAATCAAATACATGTATGCTTTGCAGACTCCACGTTCGTGAGATATCAATCACGTCACATGGGGGATATTAATTAGGGTTTTGGTTTGGCGACCTACGACACGTGTGTTCATCCAAGATGACAAATGTGAGTAAGTCGTGCAAGCATTTGAGGGAGTTAAAAAGTAGTGGGTGGACAATCAACCAAGTCCCCGCACGACCTGAAACTGGTTAAACCACGATTTCCACTTTCCCACTCTTTCACTCGATCAACCGTCGCACTTACTGGAGATTAATGTGTCTACTATTATGGCAATATAAATAAGTCTCTGAATACATGATTGAACAACAAGACAAGACAACGTTCGTCAAACAAAAGAATTTTGATCGAGTGATCACTCTCAAGAATTCAGTCAATCAATTAGTCGACCCCAGCAGTTCATTTGCAGAAACCTACAACACATTCACAGATCACCATTGATCTCACACACTTCTTAGCTTCCCTCCTACATATCAAACCTCTTCCATCTTTGTGACCGAATTGACCTTGGCACGACCATTTCTTGGCTTAGGGCGGAGTCCTACAGATTGATCTCTCGAACTCAATGCACTCCGATGCAGTGCATCTGTTTGAGGTTAGGTAGTTTGCTCGATTGAGGAGTCTCAGTCCGCTCGGTCGTCTCTCCACTTCCTAGAAAACCATCAAATTATTTTTCCCCATCAACAACCGATAAAGCAATAAAGTAGATACTTAATGAACATTAGGTTACCAACATGTAGATTCAGGTGATTTGAAGTGAAAACCATGATAACTTCCGACTGTCAGTCTTGGAAGACTGACAATACAATTTCCTGCTTCATTCTAAATAAACTGTCAGTTTTGGAGAATTGACAAGCTTCAAATTTGATTTGCTCGTAACTTTCTCATACGACGTCAGATTGACTGCATTCTTTCGCCGTTGGCTTTATCTTTTCATTATTTAGACGAGTGCCATTTGTTTTTTCTCCAATGAATCCAAAACACCTATAAAACTCAAAAGCAACCATAAAATACACATTTCGCACGAAAAATAGCAAAGAAAGCATTAATAGATAATAAATAAGGTGTTTACGACACCTATCAATCATAAAGAAAGAAACACGTAATCTTTTTTCTCTCATTGGAAATGTTTACCAAAAAAAGGATAGTGGTTAGTCACCCGAAGATTTAGTAAGACTCTTGTTGCTCACATTGTAGTTGCGGGAAATCCCACACTACACCCCTTACTCAATTTTGCTTAATTAATCCATTGAAAGATGTAAGATCAAGAATATTTATTGATTGAGTCCATGAAATGTTTACACAGGATGATAGAATTACACTTAGAAATTAAAACACTCTTAAACTTTCTCTCTCCTATTGACTTGCTTAACAATTCCAAAAAGATCTCTCTTCTCACAGATTCACTCAACCCTTTATATAGGGTGATACATAGTGGATGACAGCTAAGCTCCCCTTTATTTTCGGGAATGTCCCGCGAAGTGTCGCAGATGCACAAACATTCGCTCTCGCGACACTTCTTAACCCTCGCCGAGTCTCACGTCTTCTTTATGTTTTGCCTGTCGTTATTCATTGCGTCGTTTATTTTAGCTCCTGCGACTCCTTCGCGATGCTGTCGTTTATTAATCCCGCGAACCTTGTTTGTTGCGATATTACGATCCTACATCTTGCCTCTTTTTCCTTGAATATTGCTTGACAAGCGATCTTTAAGGAAAAATCTATTGTGGTAGCGATCTTTGATTTTTGTTGATGAAGGAACGAGCAAAAGAATACTTTCCTTGAAAAGTACGTACTTGCCTCTATTCTTTTGCAAAGTTCGAAGCTTCTTTGAGATATATACGAAGTATCGTCTCCTATCTCTCCTCATATTTATCTGCGAAGGGAAGAGTATCATGAGATTTTTACAATATTGTTTTCGCGATTTTGCTTATCTTTATCTCTGTTTCGATTTTGTACTTTTACACGGATTTTGATTATTAATGTCTTTTCTTGACACGTCTCTTTCAACCGCTTATTCTTGACCGTTCATGTCTCTTCGCATTAAATGACCTCGTAAATGACCTCGTTTTTCTCGAGGATATTTTTCCCTATATATAGTTTTCTTTTCCCCTCCTTTTCATCTTTTAGCTTCTCTCCGCAACTTTTCTTTGACTCTCTTCTTCCGTAATTTGCGCTCCTGCTACTGCAAATCTTTTCTTCGTCCTTTCTAGCGCTGATCCTAACCTTTAACATCCCATCCATTCCCATACTGATAATGGCTTCCATTAGTCGTGCATACAAAGCTTCTTTTGATGAAGTTCAACAGAAGTTGCTCGAGAAGGGTTTTACTCTATCGACCATTCCTGGTCAAGAATCTTCATCCGTTCTTTCTGCAAAGTTATTTTCTGATCATCAATGTGATGATCAAAAGATTATAGTCTCGCTTGGTCAACTCCTCGCAGGACTTCCCATTCCCTTATACAATCCTGAGATGCCTTTATTTTATGAAATCTTGGCCCATGAAGAATTCTCTCGAGCTGTTTATCAATTGAGTGGCGATTGCATTCGCCTAATGCTTGAGTTCGCGAATCGTGGTGCTGGCAAAGGATCTTTATACCCTACTACTGTTAGACACCCTGATTTCGCAGACTTGGAAATAGCTCTTTGAGAAGTACACTTGTAGAGAACTTTTTTGAAAATTATTCAGTGATAAAGATGAGGAATGCGAAATCTCATTTGGGGCATTCGTCTAAAAAAGAAGGATAATGTCCCCGAGGATAAATTGCTCATGCGGGATATTGACGGCACCCGGCAATAATACTACTCCTCGCCACTCCAAAGATGAGAAGTGGTGGGTTGTACCTTTGATTTTAAATGGCCCTTATATCGCGGGCTCGCACGTTCTTCCCCGCGAATCTCGCGAGGTATCATCCTTGGGAATTCAAATGGCCTGATAGGGCAAAAGAGGTATGTTTTCTACTTCAAATCTTGCTTTCGCAATTTTCTTTTTATATTTGCTGAGTTTGTGAAATTTTTCAGATCTCCAAATTGAGAAGAAAATACAAGGATAATCCGTTGGAGAGTACCCTGACGATACTTCGATCGCTTACGGATGAAGTAAGAAACATTTCCTTTGTTATTTGAAACAATATTGTTGCCTCTTTTCTTATCTTTAACCGTATGCGAAGGTTGGAGTTGAAGAAGCTGTAGCCGCGAAGATTAAAAGTAAAGGTAAAACCGTCGTTCGCAAAGATAAATCTTCTGCTCCATTGGCTAAGAAGCGAAAGATTCAATCTTCTTCTCTCCTTAGCTCAAGCTCGAATCTTCTGACGAGGATAACCATGACTCAAATTCTTCTCTCACCAAGAAGATTCCATCGACCCGGTTCTTCTATGGATCGGTTATCCAAGCATCTTCTCGGACTCTTTCCAAGGAATGGGAGATGCTCCCCTAGCTTCCTTTGCGGGACTCTCGCAAATGTGTGTAATCTTTGCTTTGCTAGAGGGCAATAATTCTTTCAATGGAGCCTCTAGAACTGTGTCTCCCGACTTCTTGAATGCACTTGGATCTTTGGTAGGCATGCGGTCATATTTCCCTGTCAATTTTGAATTTTTAAATATATATATATTAATGATTTTTCTATCTTCTTTTATAGGTTGGAAGAACTTCTTTTGTAGTTGCCTCAGATCTCGAGAGAAGACGCAACAATCTTGAAAAGAAGAATTCGCAATTGAACAAGAAGATTCGAGAATTAGAAATTGAAGCTGCGTCATCTCGCGATAAAGACGAGAGAATTCAAAAGTTAAATACCGAACTTGACTCCCAAAGGGATAGGGTGTCCACTCTTCAGAACGCTAATCAACAACTTTATGGTATAAGATTTTATTTCCTTTTATCATTTCTATTTTATCGGTTGCATATTGCTACCTAACTTATTACCTTCGCAGATGTATATAATCTCTCCGATGAGGCTATTCTTCTCCATACATTTCCTGAACCTATGGATAATGATCTTCTTCTCGCTCACCTCAATCAATCTCTAAGTAGTTCCTCAAATAAAACTAACCTCCTTTCATTAAAAGACCTTCAATCCAAATATCATCTCTTGGAGATCGAACACAGATCTAGCTTAAATTTAACTAATCGCTTTAAACGAATGTACCTTGATTCCGAGAAGAAAATCAAGACTTTAAGGAAGAAAATTAGTGATCTCATAGATGAGAATGATCGCATTACTAACAGAGGTGCACAGGCATTAGCAGAATTCCATAAATCTCTCCTTGGTGTGCAAGTTGAGCGAGATGAACTCCTTCATCAGAATACCATACTTAAGCAGCGAGAAGAGCAAGTTCGTTCTCTTCTTGTTATTAATAGTGATGATGAATTCGCCTGGGCTGCGAAAGTTTTAGATAATGCCAGGAATAACCTAGGTGTTGATGTTAGTCTTCATGCTGAGCATACTTCCTTGATTAAGGATATGATATCTGATAGAGAAGGTTATTTATTATACCTTACTGCTTCTTACTTTTGTAGTATTGCTTGTAAATTATTAACCTGTTGTTGCTTATTTGCGGGAGAATCGAGAAGAGGCTTGGATCAGAATTAGAGAACTTGAATCTGAAAAAGAACAACTCGCCAGGAATTTTCCAGCGAGAATGGAAGAACTCGAAACTGAAAAAGAACATCTCGCAAAGAGTCTCTCCCTTCGCGATAATAAATATTCCAAGTTGAAGAAACAATTTTTAACAACAGTGGAGAACTTTAATAATGATGTTGTTCGTTTTCGCAATGGAGCCATGGAGTACGTTTGTAAGGACCACAATATCCCTCTGCATTCATATCCCTGGCTTCTTGAGAAGGTTCCTGAGAATCTGCCTGTCTCAGACGTTTCTGATAGTGAGGGTCAGTGAAGAAGAAAATTAAGCAGCGAGGAGAATAATAGGACTGAAGAATCAGATAAAGGAGAAGAATCACCAAAGAGATAACTCTTTTTGTTTTCTTTCGCTGCCTGTAATATCTGTACCTTTCTGTATCTTTATTATAGTGTACTTCTTGGATTTTTCTCCCCTGAATTCAATCTTCACTCCCCTTTTTTGGTAGTTCTTCCTTGTAATATAATTGGCTAACATTATTGATGTATAACTCTTTCATCAGAAGATGAATAACAATATTCCATCTTTTCCATTCCCATACTTGCCTCTGTTATTTATCTTCAGATGGAAGATTTTAATTGTCATCATGTATTTGGTTGGATAATAATTTTATTGTTATGGAAATGTATTGTTGCGACGAGGTCGCAGGTATCTTCATAGATCAAGAGTTCTACTTGCCTTGCCTTATCTTCATAAATGTATTTTATCTCTTCTCATTGCGACAAGGTCGCAGGCCGCCCTTACATTTTCAAGCAAGGGCCCATTGACCTTGCCTTATCATTTTTGTGTGGTCTTCCGAGTTAGACCTCCCTAATTAGAGGTCTTCCCCTGCCACCTTTCATTGCGACAAAATCGCAGGACGTCTTTACACTTGCATGTAAGGACCCATTGATCTTGCCTTATCATTTTCCAAGTATTTTTGCCTCTGCAGGATGTTTTAGTTGCGACAATATGACAGGCCTAGATATCCTTGCGAACATAAAGCCCCATGACATTGCCGTCGTGCGACGAAATCGCAGGACGTCCGTACACTTTCGTGTAAAGACCCATTGATCTCGCCTTACCCTCGCGTTAGTATTATTGCCTCTGCAGGATCATTGCACAAATATGACGAGCCTAAATTCTCTTGCGAAAACATAGCCTTATGACATTTGCGTCTGTTTTGACACTCCCCTAATGGAGAGCGTCGCCCTTATCATCTCCCCGGTTGCCCCTTCAAGGAGGCGAAACATCGGCCATACAAGACTAGCTCCTCCCATCCGGTCTTAACAACAACCAGTTGTTTTCGCAGCCTCTTATCCCTTATACCTATATGGTTTATGGTTACGAGACTGCACCCTAAGTGGAGTTTTCTTCGGGCGAGTGCAACATATGCCAAGACTTGCCAAGAATGGCCAGGGTAGGTTCATCCATCCCGGGCACTCTGGCTCAACCGTGTACCTCGGCGCCTTGAGCATACACGACTCCTTGGAAGAGACCCTCGGTCGCCCAACCGGTATAACCTTATATAGTTGGGAATCCAAGGTATCTCTCCCGGATAGGCTTTCATGGGCCCCAAATTTTCATGACTCAGGCTTCAGGAGCGGTGTAACCTTCCCCCTGAGCCATGTTGAGAGATACCCCCTTATATGACGCACTTTAGGTCTTACATTTGCCTCTTACGAAATGTTATTCGCGAACTAGGGTGTACGCCATAAAGGTTCGTCCCATTCTTTTACTCATTCATATTTGTTAAATCATTCAATCATTCATGTTTCATTATTTGCTGATATTTGTTTACGAAGTATTCGCACAATTCTGTTTCATTTGTTGTATTTTCATTTTTTCTTTCTTAACTGAATTCCCATATACTCTTGGCTGCGAGATTCTCGCACATCATTACTTCAATTGCCACTTTTCTCCTGTTTTTCACCGATTATTCACTTCTTATGCCTTTTGTTCTTCATATCCTTTGCTTCTTTATTACCATAATATTCGCCTTGTCTCTAGGCATTCACCTCGCGAGGTATGTTCGATCCTTACTTCTATAGCATCCACCATCAGTTTTTCTTTTCTCTTTCTCATCTCTCATCATGTTGCTTCCAACCTTTTCTTTTGGCATTTCTTTCTTTCGCAGCTTTCTACATCGACTTCATGACATTGTTGCGACTCCTTCCAATCTCCCGTATAATACCAATGCCATTTGGATGTGGAAATTTTATACATTGATGATATGTTGATGCGACTCCCAAGATTTCATGAAGCCATGGCCTCCCAATCAGCGCATTATATGGAGATTCCACGTCAACCACACGAGAATAAAATATCGCTTGATAATCCTTGTAGAGGTATTCTCATGTGAACCTCTCCCTTTGGTTTGTTTGCAGTGCCATTAAAGCCATATATCTTGTATGTCGAGGGGATCAAATCCTCATCTTTTCCTCCCATCGTCTTGTAAGTATGGTAGAAGAGAATATTCACCGAACTTCCGGTGTCGATTAGAATTCGGTTGATCGCCCAGCAAGCTTCTGCTTCATCATCTTCTCCATCAACTGGTTTCGGGTTAATCTCTAGTTTCACAACCAACGGGCTATCATGTGTTTCTCTTCCTTTTGGCACTTCATCTGCAGAGAAAGAAATAGTCTTCAGCTGCCACTTTTCTAACTGCGTCGTTCTCGCCAGACTCATTATTTCTTTATCATTAGCATCTCTCGCAAAGACTCTACTGAGCACGTTGTCATGAAAATCTTCGATTGTGCGATAGGAGTGGACGATAGAGTTGCAATTCAAATTTTTGGCTTTTGTCCCGACTTCTATCACAAATGTTTCCTTTCCTTTTTGACACCGTTCTTACATGCATCTCGGTGGTGGTGGTAATGTTTGGCCCGTTTCTTCTCCCTTTAGAAAGTGATTTAGCTTCCCCTGATCAATCATCCTGAGAATAATTCTCTTTATGTTTCTACAATCGTTTGTTTGATGCCCATGGAAACGATGGTAAGAACAAAACTCATGACTTCTATCGCTGGCGGTGGTTCCATTCCCACGTTCCAAGGTGCTGGTACATTTTCCATCACAAGTATAGCTTCCCAGATCTTTTCCACACTAGCATTCAGTGGAGGCATCTTAATCTCTTCCCATACTATTCTGCGACTTCTCTGCCCTCCACGGTTATTTTGCCTTCGTCCACCGTAAGTTTCTTGCTCATGATCTAGCCTCTGAATCTTATTATTGTTGTTACGGTTGTAATAGTTCCTTTCTCGTTCAAACTCTTCTTGATCGTGGCTTCCCATGGCTACTATCCTCTCCCTTGTCCCTCATCGCCTTTCCTTGTTTGCTTGTCCTTGCGAAGTGCTCGCCACTTTGTATTTATGAATTGAGGCAACAAGCTTGCGTTCGCAACATTAGAGTTTGTGTTCGCGATTTGGATAAGAATTCATTTCATTACGTCTTTCTTCTAAGGCAATATATTCTTCCTGTAATTCTCGCAATTCTGCCATCGTGATTGTATTTTTGATTCTAAAAATTTGAATGTATAACAAGTTAGTCGCGAAGAGAGCATTCACAAATGAGAGTATGAGATATCTTTCCTCAACCCGTCCTGCCATTTCGCTACACATGGTCCTCCATCTTATTGTCAACTGCCTTAATCTCTCGCCAACCCTTTGTTTCAACCCAAATACATCTTCAATACCTGGTCGCGAAGAGTTGTTACTTATGTATGCTCCCAGGAATGTGGCTTGCAAATGATTAAATGATGTGATTGTGTTCCTCGGCAGACCTTCAAACCATTTTAGTGCTTCTCCTATCAGGCTTGATGCGAAATATTTGCACAGTATGGCATCATGATTCTCCCACTGCAACATACATCTCATATAAGCCTTGATATGTTGTACCGCACGAGTTGTTCCATCAAAGATGTTGGTTAATCTTTGGTAGATTGCATTTAGGAGGTATTCCTCCCATCTCGTACTTCTAGCGTGAAGGGATTCTTCGCGGCTTCTGCGATGGCTTCGTCTAATTGTTTCCTTCCTCCTTCCCTTCTACTATTCAGTAATCCTCTCATTTCAGCCAGTTCTCTTAAAATTTGTTCATTTGCCTCAGAATTTGATTCTACTGGTCTTTTTAGCTCTGCCTCTCTCCTTCTTCGCTCGTGCCTATTTTGACCTTCATGTTCGTTATTTTCTCCTCTTCTTTCCCTGCGACGCTCTTCTTCATTTCTTTCATCAATTCGCACGCCATTATATCGGTTGTTCTCTCTTCTTGGCTGTCTCTCAGCTCTCATCTGCACCCTCTCATATTCCTCATTAATATTTCTATTGGTACGATTTTGTTCCCTCCTTCTTTCGCGGTTGTCATGGTTATTCTGCCGGATTGCCTCTTCCATCTCTTGATTTTCCATTTCTGCTCTTATTCTTTCTCTCTCGCGAGCTAGCCGCACTTGTTCAATGTAGTGTCTCTCAATGTCATTCTCGATCTCTCGGTTTCTTCTCAATTCTTCTCTCCCGTGCAAGATTATTCTCCCTTCAGCAGCTGGGTCGTTCGCCCCTTGGAGTTGCATGTTCCCTTGATTTTCCCTATTCCACTCATTTTGAAGATTTTCGGGCTGAGGAACATAACGATCTTCTATTTCCCCTCTTCTCTCGCCATGCTCTGTGCTTGGATTTTGTGTTTCTTGTTGGTTTTCTTCCTCGGTATTTTCTGTTGGTAAAACTCTCCTTCTTTCTTCCCTGTTCGATCTTGAACTTGATCTCACGCTACTTCTTGATCTCCTATTTTGCAATCTCATATTTTCCATCCTCAATTCATGATTCTGTCTTGTCAGGTTTGCTCGTTCCTCTGCCTCTAGTCGTCTCTCTTCGTGTATTGTTTGTCTCAATCTTTCTAACGCTGCCATTTCTTCGTTTCCTGGATTCATTTCTCCATTCATTTCTTGCTCGCCTCCTCCTTGTCCATTGTTCACCAGCTGCTGCTCCTCTTCCCTCTCGTCTTCAGAATCAGACCTCCAAGTATGTACACTTACTCTATCATAATCCACAGCCGCGTTTGCTACTGGAGAGATCGGTGGTTGGTTTTGATCTTCTCCATCGTTTCTCATATTCATCCTTGACGATTCTCCCGTTTCATTCCTCCTTTCTCCGGCAAGTCTCCCACTTCTTCTTACAATCGTTGGTTGCTCTTGTACATTTCTTCTTCTAGCCATTTTTCTTCTCCAATGAATTCTTGAATATCTTCTCCAAACCTTTTCTCTGTTAATCCCAATTCCTTCCAATTTCTACGTCAATCTCTGCTCTCTCCCACAAGCTTAGCGCATATGTAGTTGCGGGAAATCCCACACTACACCCCTTACTCAATTTTGCTTAATTAATCCATTGAAAGATGTAAGATCAAGAATATTTATTGATTGAGTCCATGAAATGTTTACACAGGATGATAGAATTACACTTAGAAATTAAAACACTCTTAAACTTTCTCTCTCCTATTGACTTGCTTAACAATTCCCCCCCAAAAGATCTCTCTTCTCACAGATTCACTCAACCCTTTATATAGGGTGATACATAGTGGATGACAGCTAAGCTCCCCTTTATTTTCGGGAATGTCCCGCGAAGTGTCGCAGAGATGCACAAATATTCGCTCTCGCGACACTTCTTAACCTCGCCAGTCTCACGTCTTCTTTATGTTTTGCTGTCGTTATTCATTGCGTCGTTTATTTTAGCTCCTGCGACTCCTTCGCGATGCTGTCGTTTATTAATCCCGCGAACCTTGTTTGTTGCGATATTACGATCCTACACACATTAAGTTTTAAGTATAATTTGAAGTCATCAAGTTTCGATTTATGATATTATGTAGGAATTGGGGAGTTTTTATCTTGTCTTATTGAATTTTAACCGAACTACTTTCAATTGTAGACTCGCCAAGCTCGTATTGAATACATGAAAATCTACCGGAATGCATTTCTGTACGAAGAAGCTTACAAACTCTTCAAATATGTAAAGGGTTATGATTACACGAAATATACCGATGAGGAGAAGAAGACGTTCCCTTTGTACCTATTCTAACCGTTGAACTTGATGGAGAAAATGAAGAAGGGCAAGAAGAACAAGAACTAGGAGAAGAAAATTAAGTTGAATCCGGTGATGGGGCAAGGGTATCCATCCATCCTCCTTGCAAACCAACGCCAAATGTTGAAATTGAAGATCATCAAAAGAAAAGAACACGAGGCATTAAACCCAATAAAAAGCTTAAGAAAACTAAATACGCGGGAGTGAATTCATCGTCCTCAACCGATTCAATATTCTCTCAACGCTACGAAAAAAATCATTTCATATCTCAAAAAAAAAAAAAACGTCAAAGTCCATTGCTATTTTAGTATAGAATGTTATGATTGATCGTCGTCTCAAAGCGGAAGAAGCAAGACGCGAACACGAGTTGATGATGCTGGACATGTCTAAGTTGAGTTCCACGAAAAAGTAATGAGTTGAAAAGCAACAACAAGAGATATAAAAGAAGAGCTAGGCTCTGAATTTTGATGTGGACTTTTTTTTTTTTTTTGACACTTTCCGCGGGATTAATGTGGACTTGTTTCTGAATACTAATTTCAGTTTTTGTCATTGGTATTTGCACTTTCTTTTTATTTCTGAGTACAATGGTATTATGTTTCATTGGTATCATTTTGATTTCACTGAAGTGGTTGGTATTTAGCAATCATAGCAACTTGTATCTTTATCAGTTGCAATTTTACCAACTTGCATCAAAATTCCTGAAACATTTTGTAAGTTTTTTTTAAAAAAAATTAAGAAAAAAAAGGTCTAGGAGGGGGTTAGTCCACGGTTGAGTTGGGGAGTTTAATGTATTGTGAATCTTGGGGATTTTGAGGGAGTGTAAGAGAGTGTAGGGAGTTTAGTGTTTTTGACTCATTTCGGTTTTTCTATAATATAGGTTTTTGACTCCACAAATATCGGTTCACATATTTTTATGGACCGGATGGAGTCATTTCGTTCCCCAAAAGGCCCAATGCTATGCCTGCCTGGTACACAAAACCGCGGTCCGTTGAACACATATAACATGAGGTTTTGGTTTCAGAAATTAAACTGTAACTTTTTCCTTCCCTTGTTTTAATTCATACTGATTTCGACCTCTAAATCACCTCCTCCATCTTCTTCTTCTTCATTGCTTCTGTCTTCGGTTTACCGCGATTAATACTCGACCTAAAAATCAAGGTTAGTTCTGGATATACTAATTATTCTTTTTTTTTTTCCATAGTTTTTAGCTTCTTATTACTTTAGATTTTCTTTTTTTGGTTCTGATTTTATAATCCGTTTACTCAGACTGAAATAGTAGACGGTAATGAAGATGAAAAGGTTGAAAATTTGGAGTGATTTAGGTTTTGATGTGGTTAATTGAATTAGGGTTTTATGTCGGTTCTGATTCTGAAGTTTATTTTTTATTTCTGGTTAGGTTGTCAGAAGCGAAGAACCTTCTTAAGCGAGAGAAATTATGGCTTCTAGCTCACGTGATTCTTCTGCCAGGATAGCCTACTATAGAACTACTGGATATGAAGATGTTTACCCACATGGTAGCTTTTTTTTTTTTTTTTTTTTTTTAATGAAGCCCTCTTTGAATTTTACTTATACTTTTGTCTTTCAAACTCGCTAGATGTTCATCCACTTCTTCAGGAGCACACTAGATACCCAGATGCTGATTCAATTAGATCCGCACTATCTCAGATTTATTCCTTGAAAATAACAGATGAAAACCGCGGAGAATTTCAAAAGGAATTGACTTCAATGACCGAGTTGTCTTCCAAACTGAACCATGAGCTAAAAGTTTCATATACGGAAAGAAAATATTTATCACAAGAACAAATGTTTCTGTGCACAGAGTTGGCTAAGAAGGTTCCAGGCATTCCCAAAATGCGCATTTTCTCAGATCTTTCTGCTTGTCAGCAGAAGATGATTATGACTTTCTTGGAGGAAACAAAGCGCAGGGAGGTGGTAGCTACTTATAATCCACAAGCTCAAGTACTCCAGGTTATTCTCTTATAACATTCTAATAGATATACGTTTCGACAGAGATAAGAACTAGTTGTCCATTGAACTGACAGTATTTTTAGGGAATTTGAATATTAAAGGAATAAGTATTTAAAGTTGTATATGCATTAGTGTAGTGTTTTTAATCTGAGTTCGGCGTTTTCTACAGGTACAATGCAGAACAACTTGCTCAAATACTCAAGGTAAAAATTCATAAAATTTAGTCTTTAAATATTCTGGAACTTCTTGTCTCTAGACAAATGTTGGTGTTTTTCTTCAGGTACCGGTGGATCTGACAGAAAAATTGAAGAACAAGTTACCAAAAACTTTTGATGATCCACCAGAACCTGCTCAACTGCCCAAGGTAGGAACCGTAGGATATTTTGATTGAATTCAAACTTCGATTTAGTTTTCATTTTTTCATAATATATTGTAAATTTGTAACTGTTTGCAATTTGTCTGGAAATGAAGAACCTAACAGCAACCATGGATCCGCGAGAACCTGCTCAACCACAGCGCCACGATTGCCAGCTCAAGGTAATATACTCCTACCTTTTTGTGCCAAATCTTTTGTTGTATTTTCACATACTCGTACCTTTTGGCACTAAGATACTGTTTGCTCATTTCCTAGCTATGTGTTTCTGGATTCCTTTATTCTACTATTGTTATTTTCATTTCTGTTTATTGGAATAGAATTGAATCAGTTTCTTTGTTGATATGTATAAAATGTTCTTTTCTTAATACTAATCTGCATCTCTTTTTCTTCTTCTTATTATTATATTGGTCCACTTCTTTAAAATAAATAAGTTCATCTGCTTCCATTCCTTTCTTGATCATATATTTATGACTGAAATTTGAGTATGAACAAGAACCATCATATACCAGAAAAATGCACATCTCGCTTTTGATGGGACTATGTTTCTGAGAGATGGATTTCATATGTCACACGGTGTCCTAGGTATTTCACAGAAAATGAGATTTTCCCCTGGCGCGAAAAAAGTAGGATATATTTGGGCATGTGAAAACTTAATAATACGGTCAATTGTTTACCCTTGATATTTGGGAAGATAAAGACTTGGAAAAGTGGCAATTGATTGGCCATGGTGCTGCTAGATCAAAGATGATTTAGCAGGGTTGAGCTAAAATAATCCCCCCATTTGTGAATCTTTTTCATTTGAATTAACAAAAAATCGTGCTCTTGGTTGAAGGATATCCAAGGTGTATTACAAGTTATTTTTCTGAACATTACAATGCATCGAGAACGGATTAGCAGCTGTCTGAAATTGCTTGAAATAGTCAACCATTACATCGAGGCTTTGAGACTCCGCTTTGGAAACCTAGAGGAGGCCGTCACAGGTATTGCTCTCCGTCTTTGAGTTGTTCAAAATAGATTGTTTAGTCTAAATATTTATCTTCGTCTGTAAGTTATATGCATTATGATTGTTTGCATCTTCATATGTGTTGTTTAATTAAATTCTTTCTTAGCCGCACATGATTAAGCAGTTTTTATGGAATGCTAGTGTTAATTCATGCACAATTTACATGTGATTCTTAGCCATATTGTTGTTTAATCAGATCAAAATGACTGTTGAGTCCGACATAACAAATCCAGGTCTGATGTGTCCAACATCTGAATAAGGAGACTCAACTCCAAGTCAGCTGTCAGACACGGAGTTGTCAAACAACAAGAACCCTCTTATCTGCAGTTCTGAAATATTTTATATAGGACTAGTGAACTGAACCCACATTGACGTATTTACATTGTGGAAATAGGCTTTAGAATCATGGTTATGTAGCCAGTGTTCCTCATTCTGATTCTTTGACTATTCCGCTTGCTAGTTAAAGGACTATAAAGCTAGTGAGTTGCAACTATGTAATGGATGTGTAACACAAGATTTCATCTGGTTCCAGTTATCTTCAGTTTTTATGCCTCAACTTGGAATCAGAATTGGTATGTATATTGTGCTATTGGAGATACGTCCACTGCCTCACCAGAACCCTAATACCTGTGAACTTCTAAATATTAGGGCATCCCAATTTGAGAGATGGGCCTTGAATCGATATTTTCACGATCTTTTGAAGGCCTACCTGATAAAACCAGATTTTTTTCATCTGGGGTCCCATGTTGAGGTGCAAAGAAGGTGTACCAATAAGTAAAAATCTTTCTTAAAGATAATTTTTTTTAGTAGGTTACTTATCAGTTATCACTAACAAGAACTTTGTTGAGAAAGTAATCAAGAGCTCCCGTTTGTTGTACCTTTGGTTGCAGTTACCTCAGAATTTGGCAAACAAGAAGCTGTTGAGCAGAATTTATCTTGGGATTCGAGACTTTTTGTTGATAACCTTCCATTCACTATCGATATTTCTGAAGTTGTTGCATTGCTTCAAACAGTTGGATATGTTCAGATTGTTAGGGTGGGTTTTCTCTTAAAATTTCATTTCTTTTCTATTTATTTTCTTGAAGATTTTTGTGTTTGAAATTTGAGATAAGGTCTGGGGTTTTCAAGGGTTTTAACAACACTTCTGTGTTTTTTTTTTTTTTGCAATTTCCCCCCCATCTTATCCTCCTTGATTAGAAAGGGTTCGTGGACTAGAGTAAATTGTCAGCCCCACCCAATAATTTGATTACTCACTCTCATTTGTTGAGTTTCTGTTTTAAAATTTGATTATGCTGATTGACTTCTTGTGACCAGTTTTTCTATGATAATTTAACTCTGAGAAGCAGTGGGTTTGGGTTTGTTACCATGTCCTCTGCTGAGGAAGCTCAAGCTGCAGCACAGAAATTGAATGGCTTGGTAAGCTCTTTCTCTCGCTTTGTAATTTTGAGTTGTATGGTATCCTTCGTTTCATGTTTATGAGTTGCTTGAATTTGTGGTTGATATTCGTAATGTTGTTTGGTGAATTCTTAATGGAGGGAAATAGTTTCTTTCCTTGTTGTTGAAGTTATTTGGTTTATAAAATGAGAATTGATGATAACAGATAATTGGTGATAGAACTATCAGAGTGAACTATGGACCACCTCCACTCGAGGAAAGATTTGAGTTTGGAGGATCTTGAGGTGGTGGAGGTGGTTCTGATACCTTTAAAAGGTTATACGTGCGTAACCTTCCATTGAATGTCGACGATAAGGCACTTGGGTCTTTATTCAGTAAGCAGGGAAAAGTATTGGAGGCTAGAGTTATGCATGACACGAAGACTGGTAGGTCGAGGGGTTTCGGATTTGTCACTTACGGCTCAACCGAGGATTTCAAGAACGCACTTTCATCCTTAAATGGCGCTGTACGTAATATATAACAACCTCTTCCAATTGTTTGTTTAGTTATTAGTCATTGTTTTATTCTTGCTAAATTGAAGATCTTGGAATTGTTTTGCACCCATGCCTCATATCCTCTGTAGTTTAGTTCACCCGAATTTTGTCGTATTCACTGCTGATGTGCATATTTGCAGGTACCTATTATTTTAATCATAACAATGTAGACAAATGATGTCACTTATGTGCATATTTGCAGGTACCTATTATTTGTCTGCATTTTTTTCATGTAGACAAATAACAGCATTCTAACTATAGGAATGCCATAATGGGGCTTCTTTATCACCTCTGGTGGTGTGTGAGCATTGAGCTATAGAAAGTGTTGTTTGATAGCTTCATGTCCTACGGTTGGATGATTAGCTTACATCAATTTGTGTAAAATAACAGGTCGTGTATGGCAGACGAATTGGAGTCTCTATGGCTAAAGAGGGACGGACAAAGGCGCTTTTGTGCATTGAGCAGGTTTTCACACACTCCATTTATTTTGTATACTTCTGCCTGTGATTCAAACCAAAGATAAGAGTATTCCCTAGGTCCTTGTATTTTCAGAATCTACAGTATAGCCTGTGATGATACATGTTTCGTTGGGAAATCGGTGTATTGACTTGAATGATATTCTCTTTAGTACAACTGTTCGTAAGGTTATCTCGTTTCTTCATTTTACTTCTCACTGGATCTGAATAAACATAAAAAGTAGCACTCATGGTCCCTTGTGGTGAGTGGGACCTTTACGAGTTAGAATTACTAAAGCACTATACATACCGGGCCAAGTACAAAATAAGCCTTGTACCAAGAAAATTAAGAAAATTTATATTGTTAGGTACCAATCTTTTTAATTATAACAATGTAATTACCTGCATTTTTTCATGTAGACAAATGACAGCATTGTAATTTAGGAATGTCATAGTGGGGCTTCTTTATCAACTCTGGTGGTGTGTGACTAAGTCTCGAATTACCGAGCCTGATCTCTAGTTGATGTTTCTTTCTTGAACTTCTTGTATAAGCCACTACAGAATTTATTTTGATGTTGATTTTTTTTGGTGTTTGTGCTATAGAAAGTGTTGTTTCAATAACTTCATGTCCTACAGTTGGGCGATTAGCTTACATAAATTTGTGTAAATTAACAGGACCTGTATGACAGACGATTCTCCGTGGCTAAAGAGAGTTAGACCAAGGAGCTTTTGAACAGAGCAGGTTTTCACACTCTCCATTAATTTTGTATACTTCTGCCTGTGTTTCGAACCAAAGATAGAGGATTGGCTCGAACCAAAGATGAGAATCTGTAGCCTGTGATGATAAATTTGTGTAAATTAACAGGGCCTGTATAGCAGACGATTCTCCGTGGCTAAAGAGAGACAGACCAAGGAGCTTTTGAGCAGAGCAGGTTTTCACTATCTCAAATCTCAATTAATTTTGTATGCTTCTGCCTGTGTTTCGAACCAAAGATAGAGGATTGGCTCGAACCAAAGATGAGGATTGGCTAGGCCCTTGTATTTTCAGAATCTGTAGCCTGTGATGATGATATACATGTTTTGTTGGAAACTCGTGTATTGATGTTAATGATGTTCTTTTTAGTACAACTGTTTGTAAGGTTAGCTTGTTTCTTCATTTTACTGCTCATGGTCCCTTGTGTTTTTACTCAAGGGGTGAGTAGGATCTTTACGTGCTAGAATTACTGAATAAACATAAACAAAAAGTAGAACTCATGTTCCCTTGTGTTTACCCAAGGGGTGAGTAGGCTAAAGCACAAAGTTAGGGAGAGGATCTCTCCACTTTTTGTATTTGTTGTAACCATATCATGTCAAGTAATCCAGATTACAATTTAGTTGTATTAAGTAAGGAAAATTGAAGTTAACATGATCGCATCTGCTAGCTATCCAGATGCAATAATTCTACATTGACCGAGTGTCATCCCGCACAAAATCCCGCAGGGAAATCTGACGGCTTGAAAATTTTGAAATGGTCCCCACCATCCCATGGCATTCAGGATAGATTTGAACAGCTGTCCACAAAGGGTTCACGGTGTCCCTCTCGGGGTTTTCGGCGGGGTGTGTAGCATTACTGATCCAGATGGAGCTGACCAAATACCTTAAAAAAATGGTATTTCACTGGTAAGGGCAATGGGAGAAGACTAAATTTTTAGTCTGGTGTAGATATTAAATAACGTCTGATAACGATTTCTCCGTAAAGGATAGCTGATTTAGCTACACAATTTCACTTCGATCAAAACACCAGGGAATTCTGGTGTAGATAATAATTTATCTAGTCGCATTACAAATTTAAAACTGGGACTTGCTTGAGAGAACTTGGGAGATCTATGCATTGGGCATTACAAATGTTAAATGACTTTGTTGAGACCATAACAAAAGTTGTGCTCTTAAGAAAGACTTTTTTAAATGACCATGATCTTTGGATTAACAAGTACCAGCATATATTGAACAAAACAAGCACACATAATTATCTAGAATCCAATTAACTGACACCATCTTAAATGAAGAACCTAATTAAAACACCTTTGATATGCCCTATAAACCTACACATCGTTAATAACTCACATACCCAAAGCGAAAACCTCAATAAATAACAAGGACAATGGCAGTGAGTGCCACAAATAAAGTGAATGCACCAGTACCCTTATGCTGCTGGTTGATCATGGTGCTTCCAGTATTACCCTTATGCTAGTACTGTTACTGCTCTGAATGGTACACTTGCTGGTGACGGTACTGTTGCTGCTGAATGGTACAGTTGCTGGGTTTGTACTTGCGTCCAAACCCACTGCTGCTCTCTCCGACACTAGGTCCACCGCCACAGGCTGTTTTCATTATATAGACAACTACTGTATTACTGGTTTTGTTAAGATCCCATTTGTATAGGTTTTCTGTTTGTTATGAAAACAAATAGTAAGATAGATGGAGAAGAACATGTAATGTTGCTGCCATTTTCTTCATCATTTTTCTAATCCTCTTCAGTATCAAAGTTTAGCAGAAGTATAAGATGGGTATTGAGATCAGTGAGTTCAACATCTTCTGGTGTTGCCTTGATTGAAGTACATGTTTCCTATACCAAAAGAAGATGATCTTTATTTATAAGAGGGCTTAATAATTGAAAATCAACGACCCATCACAGCTATTGTCTGATATATACTGGTTTTAGCTAAAAACATAGAAATTCTCTTTAAAGGTTTAAAGAGCAAGCATAGACACAAGCAGTAATTTTACCTACCCGCCACGATTTTTCAAATTTGCATTAGGTGAAAAGTTATGAAAGTTTGAGGTGGATCCCTAGCTATCTCATTTATGATGTGTTTGGAACTTTGGATATGGAAATTGGAAGTCCAGGGTCTTTAGGATCCAACAAATTATGACTTCTTGGATGCATACAAGTGCAATATGTCAAATCTAATCATCAACTCAACCATCACCAAGTTAGCTATGAACATAATCAAGTGGATCTACTTACTTCTCATCTATGTTCCCTCATCAGGTTGAGCGCTATATAACCGTTTCCAGATTGCCCTCGTCCACCGTTTCCAGTAGTAAACCGCTACTGAAACTCTATTATCACTATGTCATGCATTTGTAGCAGTTGCCTCTCCTCTTTAAGCTCCTCGCGCAGCTCTTTAGTCGTCATCAACTCATCGTAATAACCCTTCGGCCTCCTCTGAGTGTACTCCTTGCCATTATCCCCTGCATCTACCTCATGGTAATCAGAGTTATCCTCTCACTCTTCCATTGAATCAGATTAATCATCATCATCCTTCTCCATTTTGACTTTGAGATAATGTTGTGGTTTCTTCTATGGGAACAGGTGATAAAATGTCCAACTACAAGTAAATTAATGTACCATTGTTAAGATGTGCCTAGGAATTTGAAGCAGCGGTACAAAGTGAGAATACCTAGCTACTCAGAGTTTGTCCGCGAATAAAGTTCAATTTTGCCAATAAATCATAATCATCTACACTACAACAGAACTATCATGAGCTGAGAAAAGTAACACATAACATAAGATGTTGTACATATGCAACTTCAAAGAGATTTCAGCATAAAAAAAAAACTTCAAGGAAGGAACAATAGCATAGATTGGGACACAAAGCAAATTGTTGAGCAACTAGCTAGAGTGAGACTGATAGACTAAGCATATATATAGTCATGTAGCAAAATTTTGAAACACCAGATTTTCAGTTATAAAGCAAATACGGGTGACCGTGGGACTAATTTTAAATCACAAGGCTGAACTTGTACAATGTAATGTGATTTCAGTTTATACCCTAGTCAATTCTATTATCGGGAAGCTCTTAACACACCTCAGACCAAACCAAGAGTAGAACGTCTAAAACTGTTACAGACTTAAAAAGGATAACCACCCGAAATACACAGAATGATATCTTAGTAAGCCTTAGCCCAAAAACTTGCGCCTGCAATTTTAAATGCAGAGAGAGGGGGTGAGGCAGCCTGCAATCCGTATGGCCCTTCAAGCAAATGCTTCATGGTTTCTGGTTATCCTAATCCTAAATGCAGGGAGAGGGGGTGAGGCAGCCTGCAATCCATATGGCCATTCAGACCAGCAAATGTTGCTTGGTTTGTTCTCCTCGTCAGACCAGCAAGGATCTTCTCCAAGAGCATTCTGATGGGGGGGTATTTTCAGGACACCTTCTAGGAAACATAATTATTCATGGCATGGGTATGTGTGACTGTAATCAAGTGGTGGAACATGAAAGTATGAAACTAATTAAGAGAGATGATGGACTAGACAGGAGAACATTGACATTAATCCAAGGCTTTTACTTATCTCTCAAATCACATTGGACATTTCATAGAAAATACAAACAAAATCATAAAAAGATGCAGAAAAAAAAGAAAGAAACACAAAATAGAAATCTAATCTGATTGACAGAGGAAGTAAGAGATGAAACCTTATGGAGTGATGCAGCTATAACTCATCATCAGAATCAGCATCATATCATCACCATCATAGACTCCATCCTCATCGTCATAACCTTCTTGTTCGTACAACCAAGATCCATAAACCCTCTCAATTTCATCCTCCTCTAAAGCTCAATATACCATCAACCAACATCCTTGATGGTACTGCACCTTCATACACACCATTGTTAGCAACAAAATTCAAAATACACTTTTCTTCGATGGGTACTTTCACTAAGACATTGTTTTTGAGGCAAATCATCATAACCCAACTTTTATATCCACCGACTTCACCGATCTTGAAACCCGATTATTGTAATGGTAACGCAATGTATGTTATGGAGCTTCAAACCAAAATTGCATAACAAAGTCTGCCAGTTTTTGACAGAGAGAGAGAGAGAGAGAGAGACAGAGAGTGTTTTGTGGTTCAGTTTACTAGTTTGGCACATTACACTATGTATGTGCTAGGCAGAGGAAACGTTTGCTGCATTTACTTAGCTTACTGTTGCACGCCTCGAGAACATATTTTGAACTGATTGGTGCAGGGCAGCGCAGCAGGGGATATAATTATGTCAACGCTGTTGGCATGCGTGATACCCCTACCCCTATAATAGGCAATAATAACACAGGGCCATTAAAGTCTAATCTTGAGAACGGACGGATTATTTGAAAGGAGTGAATAGAGATCCCCTTTTGATGCCCAACTTCTTTTTATTTTTTTTTGAATGGAGTGAATGGAGATCTTGGTTTTTTTTTATCATCGTTTGAGTGGGAGTCATGAATATTAATTGGGGCCTTGACATTTTATTTGCACCCCATATTTTTCAGGGGTGTATTAAACGGATTGTGAAAATACTATTTTACCCTTCATTAAAAATAAATTTTAAAAACCTATTAACCCTTAATCTTAAGCCCCAATTCATTTCTAGTTCTAAACAAAAAGATCACTCCCTCCCCTCTCACCCTCTCGACTCTTCTCTTCTCCTCCATTAACGGCTCCAAGAAAAAAAGAAAAAAAATCTTCACCAAAAAAATTTCAGTTACAATAAAAGGGTCGTCAATTCGACAAGCCTAAACCCTAACGATGTTTCATATGCATGTAGAGACCATAAGAAATCGGTAGGGTATATGATGATCAAGATAACGACCATATTTCTGGTTTTCATTTTTTTTTACCCTAGATTAGAGTCGTTAACATAATATAGAAACCTATGACGATCCTCTATGGACGACCATTTTTTAAAGGTCAACGACCCCGTGTGAAAAAAAAAACGACCTCTCTCCCCAAAAAATTTCGAGTCTTCTTGGTATAGACACACAAAATAACGACTCTTTGTGACCCAAGCTAAGAGTCGTCAGGGTATATCATATTACCCTGACGATTTTTCATAACCTGGAAAAGTTGCAGGTTTGAGTCGTCATTTTTGGTGTCAATACATTGATGACTTTATAGAGTCGTTGGGGTATACATCCCTCGACATTGACGACTCTTTCTCTGTGTTGTGACATATATCCAATCCATGGGAGAATTTAAGATAATCTTACCATCAACACAATCATCTTTGTTACTTGAACCTTCTCCAACATCATTTCCCCTACTTGAATTACTCATTTCTAAAAAACTCCAAGTTTTCCTCTAAAACCTCCTCTTCTTTTTCTCAACTCACAAAAAAAAAAAAAAAAAAAAAAAAAAAAAACATTCTAAAATCTGATTTTAATCTAACATAATCTAACCACACTAATTAAATTAACTTTATTAAGTTTTAATACTAATCATTCAGGGGCAGTTTAGGTATTTAGAAAAAAATTTGCTAAGGGGTGACTTAAATTAGGTTTGGGTGACCCTTTTTGTCCTCTAGTGGGAGGCCCCAATTAGTATTCATGGCCCCAATCAAATGAGGTTTTCAATCCGTATATGTTTTTGTACGAAAGTTACATGGAATCTAATGAGTAAAATGGAGGCATTAGGCCCATTCCTATGCACATGTCAAAAAAAAAGCTCTTTGGCATACCAGGTGGTATGGCAAACAAATTTCGCCACTTTGGGAAAACCAATAAGCGACAGAGATTCTAGCGAGCGATATTAAGAATAACGTTGGCGATAAAAAGATTATCGTTGGCGTTATACATTATGACGAGCGATATAAACAATATCGCTGGCGCTATTGATTATATCGACCACTAGATTTTTTTCAACGGCTATTTCCACCCTAATGGTTCCTATATATACACCCTCGTATTTCTCCAAGGTACTCACACCTACTTCAACCTATATTTCACCAATTTCTCTATCTCTATTCTCATTTCAAATTTCAATGGCGAGATCCAATGAAGAGAGGAATATTATTATGAATCAGTTTAGATTACAACAAGAAATGGATCGAAGGAGGATGCAACAACTTGAAGATAAGGAAGCTGAAGATAATAAACTCGTCGACATTTTGATGCTAGTACTTACGGGAAAAATACCGAGAGTTCCAGAGCCACAAGAAGTATTCTCAAGAAGGTATACTTATCGAGGGAGGGAATTTTACCATCAGAAGCTGATGCACGATTATTTTCTTCCCAATTGTGTGTACTCTGATCGAGATTTCCAAGGTCGATTCCGTATGCCTCGGCATCTGGTGATTAAGATTATTGAAGATCTTTGTCGGTTAAAACCTCAATTTAATTATCAGTTTGATGCACCAATATTAGAGGTCATAGTCCTGAACAAAAAGTTACTTCGGCTTTAAGGATTCTAGGTTATGGAAGACCATCGGATGCGAACGATGAGTATCTTTGTATGGGTAAAACAACTTCATTCACTTACCTTTCATTGTTTTGTGAAATAATTATTAATCATTTTGGTCCAACATATTTACGAAAACCAACCGACGAAGATGTTAGAAAATATTGAGGGAGAATGAGGAAAGGGGATATTCCCGTGAATGCTAGGTAGTCTCGATTGTATGCATTGGGTATGGCAAGGATGCCATGTTTATTGGGCCGGTCAATATAAAGGTCATTATCCAAGACCAACAGTTATCCTTGAAGCTGCTGTTTCTTATGATTGTTGGATATGGCGCGCTTTTTTTGGTCTTCCGGGTTCACAAAATGATATCAATGTTTTGCATAAGTCGCCTCTGTTTGAAGATTGGAAGCATGGAATTTTTCCCCAAGTCTGTTTGATGATTAACGGTCACTATTACACTCATGGCTATTATCTTGCAGATGGTATCTACCCAAAATGGTCCACCTTGGTTCAATGCTACCGTCAGCCTCCTGCCGGTGCATTAGGCCATTCATACCGGTATTTTAACGATGCCCAAATGGGAGCGAGGAAGGATGTGGAACGCCCTTTTGGAATTTTGAAGAGGAAGTTCGCTATCATTTGTGGCCCATATCGTGGGTTGAGTCCTCGTGAAATGCACAAGACTATGCTCACTTGCATAATTCTTCATAACATGGTAATTCAGGAAACCCGTCGTAATCCGGAGTGGACTAACTATGAAGATGAAGATTTGCGGCCGGAAATTCAACCAGAAAGAAGAGTCCCTGCAAGGAATTATGCTCAAATGACTAATTACATTCAGAACTGAAATTTGTATGACAGTTTAAGAGATGATATGAGATTGAATCTTTGGGCAGAGCATGGAAGACAATGAGTTATGTATTTTAATTTAAGTTTTATTATTTTAATTTAAGTTATGCATTTTAATTTAAAGTTAATGAGCAACAACATTTCAAATTAATCAGCTTTTCATTTCAACATATCAAATTAAAATGCAACAACAATAGTGCCATCATTTCAACATTTCAACAACAACATATCAAATTAAAGTGCAATACTTTAAATTAAAATACATCAATCATTTATAGGAACTATAACATCAAACTCATCATCAGTGCCATTATCATCATCATCATCATCACCATTGTTGTTAGTAAATCCAGCTTGTTGTTCAATCGTGGCAATTCCACAAATTCAATTTGCCACACATGTCTTTGCTGGTCGTTCATAATTGAAGTGTTAGCTTGAAGAATGTTATGCTTATCATAGTCAAAACCAAATTTTTCTTGAGAAAGACGATTTTTTTACTCTCTGTTTTGAAATTTCCTATCAACTCTCTTTGCTTCTCGACGGTCTTTTGATGTTCCATAAACTCCGTCATGTTAAATCCACCTAACTCCCTCCTTCTTGAGCTAATTTTCTAGCTAGTCTTGCATTGTTCCTCCTTGGTAATTTTCTCTTACCAACATCCTCATAATTATTAAAAACTAAGTTACCTTTTGGGTTTCTTGCAGATTTGGTGAAGAATTTGAATTTGGTATTTGAGGAGAAAAATTATATGGTGACCTTTCAAAACTTGTTGATTAGTTATTAAGAAATTTGGATTATATTTGTTCAAAACATTCAAAATATGATAACAACTATCGAAAGCGAACTATTTACCATGTTTTCGATGCCAATCTAAACGAACCTTTGTTTCAAAATCAACATCGTTCTGACCACTCTCCCTGCCTGCTCTCTTGGCTTGCATTATCAATGCAACATAAGCGACTACTTTCCTGTTGATTACAATGAAGTTTTCTGCCAATCCTTTTGCATCACGAGAATTGATGTTCATGGTTTGTTCTTCATATTTCAAAAATATATTATCCCACATGGTGTTACCATGTTGTTGTGCACCATCGATACAATCTTGGGTAAAATAAATATAATTACGAAAAATGCATTCATCCTCTATCAGTGTGTATTTTGCACCACAGACTTTGACTTTTTTAGATTTGCCTTTCTCTTGACTTTGAGATTGTGAATCCATATTACAAGAAATGAAAAGAATTGTAGAGAAGATGTGATTCTTATAGATTTGAAGAAGAAGATTGAGAAATTCTAGAGAGGTTTAGAAATTCTGGGGTGAGTTGATATGAAATTGAAATTAGGTATTTGTAGGGGGGGAATACTAGCCGTTGGATGAAGATCTGGTAAGCGATGTTCTGAGAGCCGAGCGACAGCTTGACTAGCGCTGGCGATTTAATGACCATCGAGCGCTGGCTTGACCATCGAGCGATTGACACTCTATCGCTCGCTAAAAACTCTGTCGTGTATGCCTATATGTTATTCCTGACATATTGGCATATGAGTTTGGAACTTTGGCATACCCATAGTGGGTGCATATATGCCAAATATATGAGTTTTGCATATGCATATGAATAGGCCTTAGAACGGAAAAATTGGAAAAATGCTAATGGAGGACCGATTTTCATTGTCCAAATGTAAACCAATAAAATTCAGCCATTTAAACTCGTTTTAAAAGGCCCACTCAAACTAGACCATGTTTTTGGTACACCCCTAGACAAGTAGTATGTCGTTCCAAATTATTACCGAAACTTGACTTATTTGTGGGATTTTAACATATCTCGAATCATCCTAAATCGTATCATACTCGTACATTTGTCGTCAGAAGCTACTCTCTGTACCACGAATTGTTAACTAGACTTCACCATTTTATGGGCAAAAGAGAAAGTGATACTCAGAATACATAGAGGAGAAAGTTGCATGTCACAACATGATTTCTTCCTTGTTCGTAGGTGGTGGTACATGGGAAGTGGGTTCCCTACTACTACTATTTTACAGCACAGTGATCACCCTTGAGTTCTGTGAAGGGACATTAGCAGTAGAGGACAACCATGACTAGCGATTTTTGACACCGAATGATGTTCCTATATATGAAGGGTTTTGTTTTCTTATGCATCCATGTACAACATAAGAGCCAATCATTGACATGGGAAAGTGTAAAAAATTATAAAATACAAGAGAGAGAATATATGGTTCTTTGTATTGGAGAATGCATTCGTAAAGAGAGAAGTTCAAAAACCCATGAATATTTGCATTCTCTAATGCAAAGAGACATTTGTAAGTCTTATCTATTGTGTTTGTGTCTTTAAGTAGTTACTGCTAGATTAGACATTAATTGTAAATGTCAATAGGAAGTAGTTATAATTTTGTCGACTCGGATCCTCATAGGAGCCTCAGGGTAAATAAACCTGTTACACGTGCTTTGGATGATTTTGGAAGTACCATATTGTAAGCATGAATGGGCGATGAATTGGTAATCGCTATGTTCTCGACAGTCAATTAGGCAAAAACTAATGCACACGAATATGATACGGAGGAATTTATCAGATGACTTAGTCAATTTCTCCTTGGAAACTGCATGGTTATCTAGATTTAGGATTCTTGGCAGTTGACTAGCACCTTCAAGGATTTTAACGATTTATGCAAGTATATGCAAACTGATAACCTTTTGTTATTAATAATCAAGGAATATGTTAAAGTTCTACTTCATCTAACCTTAGGTTTGTTTGGAGTGCTTATACAACTTAGTAAGGTGAGCAGCTTCAAAACCCCAGTTCGGAAGAGTGTTTGCAAGTCAAGGATGTGAGGAGTCGTGTCATCATATGGATATTCCAACCTAGTAGAGGGTAAGCAAATCTATTTGTATTAGTGATTTATCTTCAATGTGTTCCTTGCAAGGATACCTTTGTTATTTAAACGATAGGATGACAATTTTTGGCTCTTGAGTTAACTATTGAACACTCGGAATTACTCATTCTACGGGGATTACTGAAATCTATGTGTTGAACTATATTTAGTGGATATAATTCCAAAGAGTCATGCGGTTTTACATACTTCCAAGATGAAGAATATGATGATTAGGCTAATGAAGAGGAGGGTGGAGGACTGAGCAAATCTGGGAAGGAGTTAAAAACATTCAGCTAGAATGAACGATTCAGATGCCGAAGATAATGACGATGTAAGCTCATATTGTTTCACTTTGGTTTCTTAAATTCACTCATTTCCATGTTTGGGTGGCAATTTTCTTGCCTGAGCTTTTTAAAGTGAGCAACTTTGTGCATTGTAGCAGACATAACGGATTACATTCCTCCGATACTCCAGGATGGTTTATCGGTCGACCAAAGGAAGGCCTTCTATAGGATGAAAAAAAAATCCTTCTGTCCGTCACAAACTGTTAGAGCATTGCTCGGTCGAACTCGCAAGCGTTGCTTTCTCAAGCTTGTTTGTCAAGTTTAGTTGCCAAAACTATAAGTCTTGATTTATATTCTACTTATAGTGATGTCTCGGACTAGGATAGTAAGTGTAGTTGAGCTTTAGACTCCACGACGTTCATCGAATGAAGACGAAGAACTACTCAAGGGAACTTGTGGATCTTCATCAAACAAAAGGTATGTGGAGACTTGAACTCATCTATCACTCAAAAGTCTATCTATTTTATCTCCCATTTTGAGACAAAAAGTCGTATTGCTATATAGACTTCAATTATACGCATTTGATATTTCGAGCAAAGTTTATCTCGCTTATCTATTTCTCGAAATATGTGTTGGTAAGCTTTCTCTTTTACCAAGTTCATCTTTTATTCTTAACGCAAGTCAAAAGATGATCATGTGAAAATCGCCTTGTAACATCTTACATGTTGTGTGAGACAATCATTTGGTGTAGACTCGGAATGTTTCGTATTGATCATTCGATCACTTGAAAATTGCTTCGAAGCAAATATATAGTTTGAGTGAGACATCTATTGTCGACTTATAAGAATGTTTGAATGATCGAAATGAGGGTTTAGAACATACAACCATGACTGGATATAAACATAGTGTGTGTATTCACATTTGTGTAAAGTCCAAATCCGTAAACCTTGGTATGCGTACATATACGCATACTGGTGGGTTGTGGAAGTCCGGAAACTAAGTATGCGTACACGTACGCGTACTGGCGGAAGTTCAAGTCCGAGAATTTATGCTGGAGTTTGGAAGTGTACTAAGTATGCATACCCGTTCGCATCTTTGGCGAAACCAGACTTCGGTCAGAAATACTTTTGTATGCGTACATGTTTGCATACTTGAGTAGGTTATGTTCTAAAATCGATTTGTTCATGAACTAATACATTAAGGAATCTTTGCAAACTGTGACTATAATGTTCATGAAACGATTCAAGTGAATCAAAATCGATTTTGCTTCAATTGTGTCTTGTATACTTCTATGAGAATATAAACAATTTAACAACTCTCTAACTAGTTTGATTTGAGTCATTTGAACTAGTTATGATAAAGATGAGTTAGGTTGATATGAAAGTGCTCATATGGCTAACCTCGGTTAACCACTGTTGAACCAACTAAGTGTACACATTTAGGTACGGTTACCTTTATCTAAATGTTGGTACATTTCATTTGTGTATAACTAGCTAAGTTCGATCTAACGGTTGAAAGATATTAGCTTGAATCTAATCAGGTTTTCATCTAATAGTGAATATTGAATGCTTTGTTACTAAGCTAACATTGATTGCAAACCCTGAAATCTATATAAAGGACAACTCTAACAATTGAGAAACATAATCCTCGCACCTCTTGTGCGATACTAGTTGCGACTAGAGTCGATTTTCCTTTAACCTTAGGTTTTTCACGAAACCATGTAGGTTAACGACTTAAAGACTTCATTGGGATTGTGAAGCCAGACCCAACTATTTTCTCTGCAGTTGCGTGCTCTGATCTTGTTGTTTTCTATTATGATTGAGTACTATCTTCTTTATGATTTGCTCGAGATTTATCTCCGATAGGCAAGATTGGAAAGTAGTCACAAACATCTTCGTCTCATCGTTTGTGATTCCACAATATCTTGTTTCGTTAATCGATTGAGATTATTGTGAGGTGATTAATAATACTAGGTTGTTCTCCTGTTCACCTTGATTTATCAAAATACGAAACAAAACTTGTAGGTATATCTGTGGGATACAGATGCATCTATTCAATAGACTTTTCTGTGTGATACAGATTTGTTTATCAAGTTTACGACTTTGGGTCGTAGCAACTCTTAGTTGTGGGTAAGATCAGCTAAGGGAATCAAGTGCGCAGAATCCGGCGTGGTTCAAGAGGCGTAAGGAACGCAACTGTACCTTGATCCGTGTAAGGAGAAAATAGTTAAATCCAGTATATATGAGAGAATTTTATAACATAATTAACCGACGCAGATCTTCTTGCTTCGGTAAGTTGTTTCCCTCTCCATTTGGCGACTCTTTTTCAAAGTGGTCCATAAGGTAAATAAAGATATCGGTTTTATTTCTACTTAAAAATAAATAAATTGCTAATTACTTGTTGGGAAACTCTAAATGGTTTCTAAAAACCGCGTCTACTTTTATTTTCTTATTTTTTTTTACTCACCAAATTTTAGTAATAAACTAAACATCAACAAATTTTACCTCCATTGATGCCATTTTTCTTTTCTTTCTATCTTCTCCAGGTTCTCCCAACAATAGAGAAGAAAAAAATTGTTGTAATTTTTTTATATCCTCGACATCATCTATGGGAACTATCAATTAATTTCATCTTCCTTCGGAAAACCCTATCAAAAACATGGAGCTTATGATTTTGATGGTGTCAATCATCTGGAGACAACAATACAACATTCTTCCATACAAAAGCAACCACTCACCGAATTTGTAATAACATTCAATAATTACAAGATTCACAAACTACTGGGTCAGTGATAAAGATCAAGTAATCTGAATCATCCTCGATCATTTTACTGATCAATTCACATCCCAAAGCACAACAATAGACGAAGAACTCTTCGCACAAATCACACCCAGACTATCCCCAAGACAATGCACAAAGTTAACGGAAGAGGTGACTACAACGGAAATCAAACAAGCTCTTGTCTCCATCAACTCTGAAAGCTCTTCGAGACCTGATGGATATACTAGTAAGTTTTTCAAAAAAAAAATTTACACCAAACACCGTCAATTAATATCCATGGTCCACAGTTTTTTAACACACCAAACCTTCACCACTCATGAATCATACCAACGTAACCCTCATACCAAAAATAGATCATCCTTCAAAACCATCCCAATTCATACCAATCAGCCTTTGCAATGTAGTATACAAGGTGATATCAAATATCCTAGTAAATTGCTTACGCCCCTCCTCCCATTTATCATAAGTCCATATTAGAGCGCCTTCGTCCCAGAAAGATCCATACATGATAACATAACGATCGCTGGAGAACTATTCCATCATATTAAAACCTCCGCTCTTACTAAAGATCCAAAAATAGCCTTGAAATTAGATATTAAGAAAGCTTACGATAGCTTAGACTGGGGGTTCATCAAAAAGGCATTCACAAAAATGGGATTCCCAACCAAATTCATAGATTATATTATGCTATGTATCACTACAATTACCTATTCAATTAACATCAATGGTACCCTCATGGATACATCACCCCTACGAGAGACATCCGACAGGGAGATCCTCTTTCTTCTTATACTTTCATTATATGTACAGAAATCCTATCAACCAACCTAGGAAATTTGGAATCCCAAATTTTTTTAAAAGGGCTAAACATATCCCAAAAGGTTCCACCTGTTTTGCATCTAACATATGCGAATGACCTCATAATCACCTACAAGGAATCTCCGGAAGGCACTGCTCACCTTAGGCCGCTTCTTCAATCATATAGTTCTTCAGCAGGCCAGGAAATCAACGCAGCAAAATCAATAATAAATTACCATCCAAGACTGCAACAAAAACTTATTTTCCATGGTATCGGAAATGGTTAAATACGCCTATCCAAGAAAATTGGTTAATTGACTAACAAAACCTAAACCCTGACAAATACTACCCAATCCAATTAGTTCCTGATCTCATTGGACCCTACAATCTACAACAGAATCCTAAACAACCAATCACCTCCCACCTACTGCTATCCAAAACATAATAAACATTCACCTTCCCCTAAACATGCCTCAAGATAACAGTATATGGACACACTCAAAATTTGGAAAATACACTACTTCCACTGGATACACTTGTTTAATACAACAAAATATATCCAGCACCACATAAACCCCCCTTCGTACCTCCCACAAAATTCTTGTGGAATTTGCCATTGTCCACCAAAAATTCATATTTTCTTGTGGAAAGCTACAAACGAAGATCTCCCGACTTTCTCTATTCTACACCGCATCAACATCACAAACTCCAACCAATTCCCCAAATGCAATGCCGAACCAGAAACAACAAAACACATGCTTATTCACTGCCCAATTCCAGCAGCATCCTGAAACATCATATTATCACGTCTATCAACAAACCAAACCAACATGATCAACTCCCATGTCAATATAAATAATCAAACAACCATTACCCAAATTTGCAGGATGCAAGCCATGCCACCTACATATCAGCTTGTTATTTTCTCTTCTGGAACATTTGGATAATGATTTAGTTTTCAAACAACCCCAGATAACATCCTCGCACTTACCCTACAACAAAAAAAAGTTTGAATGGGCAAAAATAGTTTTACCCCCAGATTTACCAGGGGAAGAACCACCCAAAGCCGCCCCCGAATAATTTCAAAGCAACAACAACAATACTAGCGGGATGGATCGGACTGAAACCGGATTGGATCAAGATCAACACGGACGGGGCTGCTAGAGGACATTCGAGACTAGCGGGAGATGCTTTTATTTGCAGGGATTCGAAATCTCAAACTGGTGGCTCTAGCGCAACCGCTAGGTATAACTACGGCGATAATAACTGAAACGTGGGCGATTCTGCTAGCTTCAAAGACGGCAAATGGAGAGGCAATGGACAAAATTTATCTTTGAGACAGATTCAGAAAATTTAATGTGCTTCGTTAAAAAAGAGCTTGAAGATCATTGGTATGTTGCAGAAATGATTACAGAAATAAAACAAAGAATGCGACAAATTCCTCAATGCACAATACAATACAACTACAAAGAGGGAAATCAAGCAGCAGATGGTCTGGCAAACTATGCGACAGATGGAAGTCAGGCAGAAAATTTATCAACTTCAGTCTGGAACCAGGCTATCCCACATTTTATCAGCCAAATCCTATTTAATGACTTCGTGGGTACAAAATACCCACGTGTAATAGCTATTTAGTCAGTTTTTTTTTTCTCATGCTCAAAATAAATAATAATTAGTTGTGTTTTTAAATTTCAGTTCATATTCGAGAAAATAACAACTACCCAAATTATAGAAATATCCAAAGTACAATTGTAGGATAAATTTTTGATAAGTTATTGAAGATTTGAGCTCATGATCAAATTTTGGTCTCGACTTATTAACAAGAACTCAGTTTCTTCTCCGCCATTTCAACTTTAACAAGCTACTGCTACAAAAAGATCAAAAACTAAAAAAAAGAAAGAATTAGTCATATATTTCAAATGATTATCTTACTTTATTTCGTTAGACTCATGGATTTTTCTTTTCAAATGGTTAATATGGAACCATATGTTGCGGGGATTGGGAAATGAAGAGAAAAACAAAAAAAAATTGTTAACAGAGTTTTAGAAGAACGCGAAATTGGGGATAAAAAAAGGAATTGGGGGATATTGATTACTTCTCCCAACCCATGGTGTGTGTTAAGGGGTGATTTTTGGGTATGAAAATACTAAAATACCCTTTGGTTAATTAAAAAACATTATGAAAAGACTATTATGCCCTTTCTACAAAAATTTAAAATCAAAAACCAAACCATTTATCCCCCATTTACACAAATCAGTTCCGGCACTGTCCTAGGATTAGGTTCTGATTTTTTTTTTCATCGTTCTTCATCCGTTCTTCGTCGATTAATCGTCGATTCAAAAATTTCTTCGTCGATTAACCTACCCGAATCATAAAAAATGCCTCCACGAAAGAAACCAAATGCCCAATCGAACTCAACATCATGGATTGCTCTACAAAAACAAGCAGAAAGAATTTCTAAGATTGGTCAAGAGCAAGAAGACGACGAAGCAACGTTCTCTGACAATCAACTACTCAGAAATATGGCTTCTGTGAGAAGGTAAGTGATTTTAAACTACTTTGTAGATGTTTAAATCGTTCTATAACAATGGGTTTAGGTTGAATCGCGAACCCTAACTCAAACAGTTGAGTTTCAGAGAGTACCAGCATTGAAATTTGTATGAATACAGTGTCGGTTTTGTGTTCCGACATTCAATCTTGGATGAATACAATACCAGTTTCCAACCCCAGATTAACCAGAAACAGAATTTTCTTTACCGGCATTCATACTAGGATGAATACAGTGCCGGTTTTTAGTACCGGCAGTGTTTGATAATAATTCGTGTATGTCGGTAGTGGACTTAAAACATACAGGAGAGTTTATGAATTTGTCACCAGTACCGGCATAGATTTTTGGTTGCATTGTATGCCGGTTTTGGGTACCGGCATTCTTTTGTAATAATTCGAGCATGCCGGTAGTGGACTTAAAACATACAGGAAAACTACCCAATAATACCGACATAGATTTTAGGTTGCATTTGTATGCCGGTACTTGGTACCGGCACTGTCGATAGTCAATGTGTACTGCCGGAACATTGTACCGGCGTGGTTTATTTAAAGGTAGTCAATGCCGGTACTAAAACTGAAGGTGAGTTATCTTATATTCATTGCTTATGTTGTCCGCCCGGATGACGTCCAAGTTCCTCCCCAGAAAAACCCTCCCGTTCCAACTCCCGCACAGGCACCACCTACGATGACCCAACTTAATAAGACCGTTGGATTGCTTGTAAGTATTGTTAATTGCTTCGTCGTTTAATATACACATAATCTTATATGTATACTAATTATGTGTTTGATATATTAAACTAGCGGCGTCGGCTTGGCAAGTTAAAGAAGATATTGGGTTGCAAGTACCAGGAAGGAGAGGTGCTATCCCTTGAAGAAATGAAGGAATTCGAGGAAAAGCTTGATAAAATTGAACAAACCGACCCTAGTGCTAAAGCTTTGTTCGGGGAAACTAAGAACAAACCGGCCCAAAAGAAGCAAAAGACCCAGTGATTAACTCTTTAGTTGTGTTTCTTTTTTTGGATGGTGGTTGTCACGTCTTGAACAATTCCGAACTTGTTTTCGTTTATACCTCGTGGTTAACTCTTTAGTTGTTTGGTTTGCTTTTGGTTTAGGATACCTGGACTAAGAACATTTGATAGCAGAATCCAGTTGTTTGGTTTATGTTGAACATGTTTTGATTTCTAGTGATTCGTTTATGTTGAACATGTTTATCCTTGCAAGATTTATTTGCGACATTTACCGACATAGATAAGTTTAGGTTAACAGTGCCGGATTTAGGTACCGACACTGGTTAATATTTATACATCAATGCCGTTCCTAGGTACCGGCAATGAAATTGTTTATAAAACCATACCGGAACAAGAAGATTAAAAATTCCATGTTCCTGTATAGATATTCGAAGGTACCTAAACACAAAGAGTATTTTCTAACATCTATGCCGGTTTTATGATATTTTCAAATTTTCATAGTTGTCAGAAAACAGGCATTGTAAGCTTGATTTCTTCCATGCCGGTACTCTGCTAGTTTTGAATAAAAATCCGTTTCGAATGCTCTTTTATTTTATTCCTAAGTAATCTATTACATTGGATTTGAAACTTTTAATTAAAACATGCTAAAAAACATGGCATGGATTATATTTGGTTAAAGATAATCTATTTCCATCCCTTTTCAACAATTGCGGAACCTTTGAGCATTTCCCGGAACCTCTTCAAGAATCGTCCGGGAGGGGGTGTCAAGGATCAACTTCATTGGTTTTTCTTCTCTTTCAACATATTCCTTTCCCTTCATATAACACCCATCATCACCCATCGATTGGCTTGCATTGGCCTTTGTGGTTTTCTCTTGACTCTGCTAGTTCAACAGCTTTGTCAAACCATTGAAACTCATCGCACTTTGGGTGATTCAAACACCTTAGAAACATTCTTCCATTTTCAGCATCATCAGTTTTTGCAATCCAAAAACGGCGTGTCCCATTACAGCTTCTACACTTTGAATGAATAAAAGGACAGTCCATGGCTAGATGAGAAGGTGACTTGCAAATTTGACACTTGCAATGATGACTCTGTAAGAGAAGATTATATTAGTCGTGCGTCATAGTAGTGAAGATCATATTGTTAGTAAATCTACTTACTTTGCAAATAAAGGAAGATGATGAATCCCCCATCCTTTGTGAAGCTTTAACCGTGCTTGCTTTCTTGATATAATGATTTTTGTTATTTGGTTGCTGGTTTGTATAGATTTTCCCAAAGGAATGGGGGTATTATATAGAGATAAATCTCCAACGGTCTTATTTTTTAAAAAACTAGCCGTTTTTTTTAATTTAACAACTACCGGCATAGTCGGTATTATAGATTGAATGCCGGTTCCCGTTACCGGCGTTTCAAAGTGTTTTGAAACCATGCCGGTATTGGTTGCATATTTGGCCCAATCTCTGTAAAAAAATTCCCTGGTACCGGCATTGTAAGATTATGATAAACCGTGCCGGAAGCATATGTCGGCATCCTATTTCACGAGTTACTACAATGCAAAGTTGTGGCGATTTTCAAAAAAACTAGTCGTTGACGTTTTCTCTATATAAAGAGAGCTAATTCTTGGACCCAAAAGCCAAAAACACGTGTTCTTATATATCTCCTTGAGCCTCTTAACTTTGAAACCCTAAACCCTAGAATAATCATCAATAAATAGCTTAGTATAGTACCTAATGCAACATACAACAAATGGCATCGTTCGACTCGGAGGAAGATTTAGCAATCACCCAAGCATGGTACGCTGAAACTCGTCCTTCAACTATAGATAACAGCACGCGGGATTCCATGTGGTTGAAGATTTTTAACAAATTTATTCACGATTACGGTAACCTGAAAGGAAGAACTGCTCAACAAATCGAGCAACGACACGACATCATCCTAAATGCGGTGGTTGAGTATCTAAAAATGAAACATCGGATCGAGCACGCTACCCACAATAGATTGTCCCCTCAACAACTCGTAAGTATCTTTATGATTAGTTGGACACAATCTACTCTTTTTCAATTTTTATGTAACAAACAAAGTTTGTGTGTTGTTTTTGTAGCATGAAGCCGTGAAAACGCGTTACTTACAAGAAAAGGGAGAACCATTCATGTTTGAAGCCAATGTGAACCATATTGTAACAAAAGTCTCGGAGTACCACCAGTTGGGTGAATCGGAAACAGATTCTTCTTAAGAAGATTGATATTTTAGTGTTATTTGCTTAGGTTTTTAGGGTATCCAGTTAGGTATTTCGTAAGGTTTTGTGGGTACATCTCTATGTAAGCCCTCACGAGACTATAACTCGTCCACTTGGGCCACCAAGTGGTTTAAAGGCTTGATGCACGTGCTAAGTGCATTCGTTGTTCCGTCGACAAGGATTACGTTCGAAATAAATTATAGTTCCGGCTTAGTATGTAAACATATTTCAATTGCCTAATGGTTCCGGCGTGCATTGTAGTATATTCATCTATGCCGGTACCAAGTGCCGGCATGTAGGTAAAGCTTATACCAATGCCGGATCGTTTAAAATTCAGTGCCCAACGACTATTTTTTTAAACCATAAACCGGATTTATAGTGCCGGCGTTGATTGTAGGTCACTGACAATGCCGGCACTAAATAGCTATTGTGCAATCATCTATATAATGCAATGGATTCACCCATTGCACTTGATACCTCCAATGGCAAATCCATCAGCAACTACCGATTTCTTCATTGCCATGGAAAAAGACAAACTTAGGAAAAACAAACTATCCACTCCGATGGGAAATCAATTATCATCCACCACAAACTCAAATCCATCAACAAAAACCGATTTCATCATTGCCATGGAAAAAGAAAAACTCAAGAAGAACAAACTATCCACTCCGTTGGGAAATCAATTATCAACCACCAACTCAGTTTCCCTTATGCTAGAAAAACTAAAAAGGAAGGGAGAAACCACCAAGTCAATTGCCGCAATGGAAGAAGAGATACTTAAGAGGAAAAGAGAAGAAGAAGAGGAAGCAAAGCTTGAACATTATCGCAAAGAAGCTAAAGAAATCCTTAAACGTCAAAAACAATCTAAGATAAAAGCGGATGTCAAGGAAGAAACCGAGTGGATTAAAAATTACTACATAGTATCAGATTTCCAGGAAGATCACCGCCATTCGAAGCTTTTTTGGGGTCTTGTTAGGACTGGTCCTTATATGAATAACTACTTGGAAGGTAAGAAATGCCGAATTGATTATGGTGATCTCTATGTACAAAATCGAACAATTGCACTCATAAAGTTATGTCGCAAATAAAACGAGTTTCTTGCAAGATACAGAGGGAATAGGTTTCAAGCTCAGGACGCATATACCAAGTGGAGAAAAGAGCCTTTTAGGCATTTCGAAGCTGCTTTGCTTATTGAATCTCGTTCCAAGAAATGATGTTAGTTGCAATTGGCTTGAGATAACGTCGTTTTATGTGTAACGTTGTTTATGTTTTTATTTCCTTAATAAATGATGTTAGTCGCAATTAGTTTGGGTTAATGTTTTTAAGTTTATTTCCTTAAGATTATGTGGTTAATGTTATTTATTTCATCAATTTTCTTTCCCCTTCCGGCATTGACAAATACACCAAATACTATACCGTTACCTGTGCCGTTGTTGAATTGTGATCACTAAATACTTATTGTCAGAATACCGGCATTGAATTGTTCCATTTTTCCATGCCGGGCGTTAAAGACGGTTTACAAACACAAGTTATGTGGCAGTTGCAAACTCATTCATTCCACTTATTTGAAGGTTACAAACTATTTTATCCCACTTATTTGAAGGTTACAAAATCCTTAATACTAGTTTATGCGTCGGTTACAAACTCCTTCATTTTATTTAAGTGACGGTTATAGAAAGTAAATCATTCAATCTCCATTTTTATTCAATCTCCCTTTTTGTTTCATCTTCTATATCAAAGACAATGGGTCGTCGCAAACCTCGTGAAAAACCCATACCCAATCCTGATGTAGGATTCAAATATCGCACAACATATTCTCTTAGCGTGCGAGATTCAATTATTTTCTTAACTCGCGAGAGTGTCTCGAGAGAAGGTAGCAAGACTCGCGAGAGTGTCTCGAGAGAAGGTAGCAAGGCTCGAGAGAGTGTCTCGAGAGAAGGTAACAAGACTCGAGAGAATGTCTCGAGAGAAGGTAGCAAGGCTCGAGAGAGTGTCTCGAGAGAAGGTAACAAGACTCGAGAGAATGTCTCGAGAGAAGGTAGCAAGAGACTGCGAAATTATTAAAGGGATCGCGAGAATGTCTCGCGAGACGGTAGCAAGAGCCTGCGAAATTATCAAAGAGCTCTCGAGAGCATGAGCTGTATATGAGCTGTCATCCATTATGTAAACACCTATATAAAGAGGAGAGCAGGAGAGAGAAAAGGAGGAATAATTTTGGGAGGACACTTTTAGGAGGAGAGAGATATTTTTAGAGAGGGATTTATTTTCTTTATCATCTTCTTCCCCAAATAATTAGATCTAGGGCTCTAGAAAACATCCATTAATGGAGATTCTAAATGTAATACTAATGTAACCTCAACAATCATAGTGAAGAATCGTGGATGTAGATCACATTGATCGAACCACGTAAAAAATCTTATGTGTCTATTTAAATTTCTAGCACTTATATTTGAGATTTAGGTGATTAATAAGATTTAGATCTACGAAATTGAGTAAGGGGTGTAGTGTGGGAAATCCTGCTACTACATATGCGCTAGAAACAGGGACCTAATCTTGTTGGTTCAAGAAAGTTTAGAAAAAACGACTACTGTTGGTGATGAATTCAATTGGATCTATAAACTTTAAGAGAAATTTCCATGAAAAGTAGTTACTGTTCATACTTATTATTTAGATCTACAAAATTTGGGTTCAAAAATGGAAGTTTTATGGAAGAAATCACACTTTCAGGGAGAAAACACCGTCAACAATTCAAAGACATGAAAAGAGTAAGAAAAAAAAAAAAAAAAAAAAAAAAAAAAAAAATAGTTTCTATGGTGAAATTCACGGAAGAAAAACCAAGGTTTCAATGGAAGATTTTCATATTCAGGAGAAGAAGAAAAAGGCAAATTGTTGAAGGAAATAAAGGAAGAACAAAGAAAAGGATAAGAACAAAACGCTGTGAATTTTGTCATAAAAAGAAGCTCGCACAGATGGTTTGAGTTGGAGCGAAGAAGCTTGATGTCGCAAGATCAAATCTCGCCACAGTCACATTTTTTTCAAATATTTTTGAACTTTCAAGAGGGGAAAAAATGGAATAAAGTTATAGCATTGTGTGTTTCCTTCGCAAGCGATGAAGTAGCCCGATGGTCATTCGCGAAGAGAATAAGCTTGGGGTTGCGAGTTCGAATCCCATCTTTTACATATTTTTGAACTTCCGAGAGCGAAGAAGTGAATAAAGTTATAGTATTGTGTGTTTCTTTCACAAACAAAGAGCTAGCACAATTGGTCACTTTGGCGAAGAGTATAAACCCGAGAGGTCGCGGGTTCGAATCTCCCTCCTCGCAAAGAATTTTTGCTTCGCAAAGAGGGGAAAATGGATAATCTCGCAAGGTTGTTTCATTCTTTCGCAAACAAGAGGCAAAGCACGATTGGTCACTGCGAGGTTAATGAGTTCATGGTCGCGAGTTCAAGTCCCATTGAACGTCTATTTTTTGCATGGATTTTTCGCAACAGTATCTCGCAAGAAGAAAGTAGGTGATTATCTCGCAGAAACACTTCGCAGAGGCATGACTAGCACAGTTGGTCAGGAGGCATGAATGTGAGCAGAAGGTCGCAGGATCAATTCTTGCTCTCGCACATTTATTTTTGTTATGAGAAATTTCGCACAGACTTTGCTTATCTCGCAAAGAAGAAAGTTGATGATTATCTCGCAACTTAAACTCGCAAATGAGGGTTAGAACAGTTGGTATGGTGTGAGAACATGCAAGAGGCAGGTTAAGGGTTCAAATCTCATTTCTCACAATTCTTTTTGCTGCGAGATATTTATATTTTATGCGACGTCCATACATTTCAAGGATGATAGCTTCGCAAGCAAATCATATACTTCGCAAGAGACAACAACAGTGACAAATCGCAAATGATATGATATTACGAGAATGAATGAAAGAAATGACGAAATGAAAGAATCGGTGAAGGAAGTGACAAAATGAAGAAATGAATGAAAGAATGAAGACATGCGATAATGAGAAGAGATAATCAAAAATGAATGATTGAATGAATCGACAAAAATGAATAAGTGAGTGAATGGGACGAACCTTTATGGTGTACACCCTAGTTCGCGAATAACATTTCGTAAGAGGCAAATGTAAGACCTAAAGTGCGTCATATAAGGGGGTATCTCTCGACATGGCTCAGGGGGAAGGTTACACCGCTCTGAAGCCTTGAGTCATGGAAATTTGGGGCCCATGAAAGCCTATCCGGAAGAGGTACCTTGGATTCCCAACTATATATGTAGGTTATACCCTGGTTGGGCGACCGAGGGTCTCTTCCAAGGAGTCGATGTATGCTCAAGGCGCCGAGGTACACGGTTGAGCCGAGTGCCCGGATGGATGAACCTACCACTGGCCATTCTTGGCAAGTCTTGGCATATGTTGCACTCGCCCGAAGAAAACTCCACTTAGGGTGCGGTCTCGTAACCATAAACCCTATAGGTATAAGGGATAAGAGGCTGCGAAAACAATCGGTTGTTGTTAAGACCGAATGGGAGGAGCTAGTCTTGTATGGCCGATGTTTCGCCTCCTTGAAGGGGCAACCAGGGGAGAAGATAAGGGCGACGCTTTCCATTAGGGGAAGTGTCAAAACAGACGCAAATGTCATGAGGCTTTGTTTTTCGCAAGGAGACTTAGGCTTGTCATATTTGTGCAATGATCTGAAGAGGCAATAATACTAACGCGAGGGTAAGACGAGATCAATGGGTCTTTACACGAAAGTGTACGGACGTCTGCGATTTCGTCGCAAGACGGCAATGTCATGGGGCTCCATGTTCGCAAGGATATTTAGGCCTGTCATATTGTCGCAAACAAAACATCTGCGAGAGGCAAAAATACTTGAAAAATGATAAGGCAAGATCAATGGGTCTTTACATGCAAGTGTAAAGACGTCCTGCGATTTTGTCGCGATGAAAGGTGGCGAGGGAGGACCTCTAATTAGGGAGGTCTAACTTGGAAGTCCACACAAAAATGATAAGGCAAGGTCAATGGGTCATTGCATGAAAATGTAAAGACGTCCTGCGATCTTGTCGCAATGATAAAATTCAACATAAAGCAATGAAGAGATTATACTATCGCATGAGCGCAACGCAGGAGATAGAGGAAAGATAAGAATGAAGAAATAACTCACTCATTCAACACTTTTTCAACGATTCTACCTTCGTAGATAAAGAACAGAGGCAACAATGGATTACCGAAAAACATTTTATGTTCTTTATTTTCTCGGCAAGAATCATTTCCAAGGAAGATGTTTACCAATGAACAACAAGAATCCTCACCAAAAATGGAATAATGACTTCGCATGAACAGAGGCAATACTTCTTATACTTCAAGGATTAATATTTCTTAAAGTTTCAAAACTTCGCGAAAGAATAGAGCATAGCATGGGGAAAGAACATGGAGCGAGAGTTTCGCATGATGGATTCGCAATACTTCTTATATTTAGAGGATTAAGTACTTCTTATACTTCTCAAAGGATACTTCATACTTCTTATATATTTCGAGGATTGAGTACTTCTTATGCTTCTTCAAGGATACTTCATACTTCGCATACTTCAAGAGATAATACTTCTTATTCACTTCGCAAAGCTTCGGAACTTCGCAAAAGAATAGAGGCAAGTACGTACTTTTCAAGTCCAGTATTCTTCCGCTCGTTCCTTCATCAACAAAGATCAAAGATTACTACAACAACAGATTTTTCCTTAAAGATCGCTCTTCAAGCAATATTCAAGGAAAAAGAGGCAAGATGTAGGATTCAAATATCGCACAACATATTCTCTTAGCGTGCGAGATTCAATTATTTTCTTAACTCGCGAGAGTGTCTCGAGAGAAGGTAGCAAGACTCGCGAGAGTGTCTCGAGAGAAGGTAGCAAGGCTCGAGAGAGTGTCTCGAGAGAAGGTAACAAGACTCGAGAGAATGTCTCGAGAGAAGGTAGCAAGGCTCGAGAGAGTGTCTCGAGAGAAGGTAACAAGACTCGAGAGAATGTCTCGAGAGAAGGTAGCAAGAGACTGCGAAATTATTAAAGGGCTCGCGAGAATGTCTCGCGAGACGGTAGCAAGAGCCTGCGAAATTATCAAAGAGCTCTCGAGAGCATGAGCTGTATATGAGCTGTCATCCATTATGTAAACACCTATATAAAGAGGAGAGCAGGAGAGAGAAAGAGGAGGAATAATTTTGGGAGGACACTTTTAGGAGGAGAGAGATATTTTTAGAGAGGGATTTATTTTCTTTATCATCTTCTTCCCCAAATAATTAGATCTAGGGCTCTAGAAAACATCCATTAATGGAGATTCTAAATGTAATACTAATGTAACCTCAACAATCATAGTGAAGAATCGTGGATGTAGATCACATTGATCGAACCACGTAAAAAATCTTATGTGTCTATTTAAATTTCTAGCACTTATATTTGAGATTTAGGTGATTAATAAGATTTAGATCTACGAAATTGAGTAAGGGGTGTAGTGTGGGAAATCCTGCTACTACACCTGAAGAATCTGTTGATGAAGGTGGTAAATCGAAATCAAAGGCAAGAACTTCCTGAAGAGTCTGATGGTGAGGCGAGAATAACAAATTTGCTTAGGTAAGTGATGTATATGTTGAATTGAATTTTTTTAATTTTAGGGTTTATCCCATAGTAGAAAACACAAAGTTAAATTATGTTGTTTAGTCTTTCTACTACACTAAAAGTAATTTTAAAATTCCAATTTGAAAATCAGTTGCATGTTTGATTCGCAGTAGAATATAATTTGAAAATCATGCCAGATTATATGTCTTGAATCCCGATTTTATTGCATGCGTTTACCGGCATACATATTTAATTGAGTACCGTGCCGGTTCCCTTTCACGGCTTTGTATATTTCATCAATACTATGTCGTTTTCATGTGATGAATACTTCTTCGCTTTACTAATTCACCTAGAATAGAGCATGTGGCAACAATCCCAGTATTTTGTGAATTAAATACACAAAATTCATCCAGGTTGGAGCATATAACAACAATCCCATATACCCTGTGAATTTACAGCATTATTAATGAATGCATGACCAACCTTGTATTTCATGTACTCATTACCGGTGCGGCATGACGACTGAGTGTTGTTCTCAGCATAGCAACAAGAATCTCCAAGCATTAATAATAAAACAAGTACGAAATACCCATACAGGATACAACTCTCGGTGTGATATACTAGCCCGATTGAGCATATTTGAACCTGAACTGACCATATCAGTATCAGAATCGATCACGACCATCCAACTTCACCAACATGATTGGATGGCCTAGATTAAATCCATGACCCCAAGCAGGTATTGGAATATTCACCACCGATCCAACGCGGACCCCGCATGGTCGGTCTCCCCAAAAAGGGTGGCATAGCTTGCTAAACCATCCAAACCAGATCAGCATGGACGAGAAACCCTAAATTAGGGTTTGCGGCACATTACATGTATCGCAAAATAGTCTCAACCGTTCATCTTCGCAGGCATAGATGGAGGGTGTAGATGTAGATTCAAAGGGCCCAAAGCATGTCAACACAAACACCGTGGGCCCGCCTACATACCTGACTGATCGGTCAGGACCAACTATGGTTGGTTGTCTTGATTCGTGCGCCCCAAACTGGGTATATATGATACGCGACCGACAAAACTTAATTAGGGTTGTGTCGCAATCACGAGCGTCCATCTTCTCCTGCACGAATGAAGGGTCCAGGAATAGACTAAGCAGGTCCGGTAAGTATCAACACGATCACTGTGGGCCCACCTATCTCCACACCCGATCGGCCAAGACCAAACTTGGCTGCACATCTTGATTCGCGTGCCCAAACTAGGCGTGGTCACACTTCCTAGCCACAAATTGATCTCGACCGTTCAAGTTTACCGGACAAATTGAGTGGCTTAGATCACGTTTCTATGGGACGATGAAGTACAAGTATAGACACCATCCCACCGTATGCACGCCGGACTGATCGGCCAAGCTTGGTCGTCTTGGAACGCGCGCTCTAAATTGGCATGATGCGTGGCTTTTGCGGCACCAGATTTTTGTTGCAAATCGATCTCAACCGCTCCTCTTTGCCGGTCAAATTGAGTGGCCTAGATCGCACCTTCATGGGAAAGTGAGGTATGGACGTGTACACCAGCATGCCGTCTACATGCATGCCCGGTCGGTCCTTTCCAAAACACCTCCCATGGTTGGATTCGACCAAGCTGAAGAGTGATGCTTGCGCACCTCTTCAAAAACCCTAATTCCATCAACGGTCGCAGATGAGTGTCTCAAAGATCATCTCGTCCGTCCAACTTAACCGGCTTGGTAATACAACCCTTGTCAGGAGTTAATTGGTCAGTGAGGCATCATGGTGATCACCACCCGTCACTTTACCACATCATGATGCAGTACCTGCATAGAATACACACGATACTTCACAAGTATCGACTTCCTAAATATCTTAGTTATTTAATCTATCATTACATGCTACTTTCTGTGGGTCCAACGATCCACACACTCGAGACATCAATCATGTCACAAACTGGGGGATACATACTGGGGTATTGGTCTGGCGGTTTACAGCTTGCAGCGCGCAACGCGCCATCACAAGAACGTGTCAGGAAGTCATGGACGGTTAGAGATACAAGAGAAGTTTGCAAGACTGGTCGTGTAACACCAACACACAACTCCACTACTCCATCACCCCACTTCCTCCACTTCCCACGAAATACGTGAATAAGGCTCAAATGACTTGTATAAATAGGTTCTCCTCCCTATTTCCAACAACAAGGAACAAGTCCGGACAAACGAGAGGCAAGTGTTGATACCATCGTATTCAAACACCGGAATCGATAGCTTACATCCTGCAAGCCGGTTCGGCTTTACGATACAAGTCATACATAGCCAACACCTTCACAATCTCAACACCTTCTTCGCTTCCCTCCCTAAGATCAACCCCATCTCCTTCACTTTGTGACCGAAACAAGTCCGGAACGACCATTTCTTGGTTTAGGCCGGATTTGCACAGTTGATTTCTCGAATCAATATGCACTCCGTGTAGTGCATTTGTTTAAGGTTTAGACTCATTTCTCATCCACACACCCCAAATTACCAAAACCGGCAGAAATAGTTTTCACCCATAAACAATTGGCGACCACAGTGGGAGGTTAATCTTAGGGGTGGGACTTGGGTTGGCTGGGCGGGTTCGAAGGCTTGGCCGAGGCAAACCCGAGCTAGGAATTCTTTGCCCAGATTGCCCATCAAACCTGTGGAACCCATTAAGGTGTTGCCCAAGTCCGTCCAAGTTATGTTTCTCGGGTTCCCCGGGTTCTTCGGGTTGGCCCAAGTTCCACTAGACATACAAGTTTGTTAATGTGATAATAATAAATTTAGTAATAATAAAATTTAATTGCTCCATTTATTTTAATAATTTAAGATTATTTACAATAATATAAACTCTTTTCATATTGAATGATTAATGAGATAGATATAATTTATATTTTCATTAATATATTTGAAGATAATATCTAAAAAAATTCTAAGTAGATGATAATACCAATTATAAAAAAATATCTTATATATAGTTCTTCGGGTTAGGCGGGTTGTTTGGGTTAGAAATATTTGTGCCCATGCTTGCCCAAATTTAACTCGGGTTCATAAAATTTATACCGAAGCTTGCCCAAAATTTTGAAATACGTTGCCCATGTCCGCCCAACGTTCGGGTTGGGCATGGGTTGGGTGGGTTGACCAAACCCAAGTCCCACCCCTAGTTAATCTCTCGGTTGTAAAGTCAATTTCTTCAAAATCCGATTCAATTTTATCAATTTCAAAAAGGGTAGATCTTAGGACCAATTCAATCATCAATCCATTTCAAGATGGTAGAACTCAGGTCTGGATCAGTAATCAATTCTGATGGAGCTAGTACGGATAACACTCCCAGTGTGGATATACCTGCCAGTGGAGCTACCATGGTCAATACATCTCGTGGAGCCGTCACTTCTATCCCCAACGCTAGCGGAGTAGGAGACATTCCAGTAGGTGTAATGCCTCCCATCACCGAGAGCCGAGCGGCCGCGAATCCCAAAGATCTCCTCAAGTGTAACGCCTCCAGTGGTCACCAGAGCAACAACTTTCACTCCTTCATCAGGACGAGGAGCCGGACGGACGAGAGGAGGACCACCGCCCATTACCATTGCAGACTTGATGGAGAAGCAACAAGTTCTTGCTAAGACTCAAACGGATATAGCCGCAACTCAGAAAGAGGTACTCACTTTTCTTAAGACATTAACTGATCGATTGCCACAAGAGCCGCGACAGCCCCTGGAGCAAAAAAAGGAATGCATTCAACGCACCGGAGAAGGTACTTCAGCGGCGCGGACCTCCATGGACATGATCAAAGAAACGACATCAGATATGAGCGGTCCTGTCATGGAGAATCCTACACTGGGGACTGATCCTCACAACGATCCTCATCAAGTCAATAGTTTCACTATGAACCAAAGGCCGGTGGATCGGGAAGCGGTTTCTCTAGTGGAAAGTTTATGCAAACTTTCACACCTCTCGAAGAATCAGAGCGCGGAGACGTTTTGCTGCAATCAACCCGAGGAAGGTCACGACCGTGCCCTACATGTCACCGCACGCATCAAGGATTCAGAGTTCAAGACGGCCCTTATCTACACATGAGCATTTTCGAATGTGATTACTCTCAAGACTCTCAGGACATCTAAGGTTCTCCCAGGCAAGGTCGTACGGAAGCCTACCACAATGACGGACTTCGAGGGAAACCAAACCAGCACATACGGGAGAAGCTCCACGAAAAGAATCAGAAAAGTTCGTTGCGTCCCACTCCCCACGTGGGCGTCAATTCAGGAAGAAAACCGGCTTGCATCATTAAGGGCTAAAACCCACAATGCATATTTGCTGACGAAGCATTCTTCTCCATCCTGTGAAGCCACGACCCACGTTCACACGAAGAGGGAACGAACTTTTGTGGCGAGTCGTGACCAGAAAGGGAAACCTTATACCAACACTGCCATTATCAATTAGCAGGGGAGACTGTTACCCAGTCTCTCCACCCAATGGAATGCTACAACAGCAACGAACCACAAGAACAAGTGCTAGATGCTCCACAACAGCTGCAAGATGGCACCAACTCCATAAGCGATGAGATTGAAATCATTGAGGAATCTCCTAGGCCTATCTCCATCAGCTCAACCTTGTGTACGGATAAACGCACAAAGCTCGTGGAACTTCTCAAAGAGTACCAGGACATATTCGCTTGGAGATATGAAGAAATGCCGGATTTAGATGAAAATTGGTCACCTATTATCTACATGTCATACATGTATCCAAGTCGGTTAAACAGTTGTAGTTCAGACATGAGGAAATGGATAGATCAGGTGCTGCATAGACTTCAGAGACTTGAACAGGCTTTGCTCCAAAAAGATCCTCCTCTACCTAACATCGACATGTTAGTAGATGCAACCAATGGACACGGCATGTTCTCCTCCATGGATGGATGTAGCGGCTACAACCATATAGGGATGTACGAGCATGATGCAAGTAAGATAGCTTTTCGAACTCCTCTCGGAAATTTTTATTATACCATACTGCCATTTGGTTTAAAGAATACCGGTGCAACGTATCAACGCTCTATGACGGCAATCTTCCACTGGAGCCAATACCTCAAGGGAGCAGCCTCAAGAAGATAAGATGTCCACGCGTCATATCGAGCAAGATCCGGGTGAGTCACTCTATCAGACAGTGGTCGAACAAGATCCGGGCGAGTCATTTTATCAGACAGTGGTACATGTCTATCATGCTATGTTGGAGAATCTGCGCTTTTGGTCATCCTCTGGAGCTGTTGAACGCTCATCTACAACAACATATGCCCTGATAGAAAGAACCAGGCCTGCCGGTAATGATGAGCCTCATAATGTTTGTAGGGGCATATATCTCACCAGGCGATACAACCTTGACCTTACATAAGCGGTTCCTGAAGTAGCAAGAGGAAAACCACCGAGATACAACATCCTGCGCGTCCGTCAACTCCAACTCCAGTACCACATGCACGACTCCCACAATGATGGAACAATGTCCAAGATATTCCATATATGGCTCGACAACAACCACTACGAACAAACCATGTAAACCACGCTTGGGGACTGAGGCTCAGCATGAAGTTCCTTCACCGTCAGTCAAGGAATTCTTCAACATGAGAGAGATGGTCAGTCAAGAAGCATGGAATTCGCAAGGGTAAATTGAACTGAAGAGGGAAATACTTCAACGCTCCCTCTAGCAGAAGTTGCTTCAATGGTCTATTCAAGAGCCGCCTCAACGCTCTCTCCGGGACCCACGTTCGCTTCAGAATCCTTCTTCAACACTCTCTCTAGGATCTACCTCAACGTTCGCACCAGAAACTACTTTAACATCCTCTCGAGCCGTTTCAACACTCAAGCTGTATCAATAATCTGCGCTCTGGTCAAGTTATCTTTGATGTACTCATTGCTCAACATACGTCTCATCCATCCTTCATGAGGGCCTAGCGGAGCATGAAAAACTTTGAAGTCGATAGGAGAAGGGTTATCTTGTGGAACAAATATTTTCATATATTTAAAAGGGCGCGGTGAACAACTCATCATCAATGTTCGGCATATCTTTGAAGCTGTCAACACCTCCTGACTTGGCACCAGCATTATCCCTAGAAGACATCTTAACAGGAGTTCTTTTCTTCATTTTACAATAAAAGACATGAGTCAGTACTTGTATAAAAACGCGTGAGATGTGTAGTCACACACGACATAACACACATTCACATTGGAGTACACAAGGATGATATTGGATCCAAACACCGATATTTCTCAAGTCTCAAGTCCGATGTTGATCAAGTCTCAAGTCCGATGTTGATCAAGTCACAAGTCCGATGTTGATCAAGTCACAAGTCCGGTATTGCTCAAGTCTCAAGTCCGGTGTTGATCAACTCTCAAGTCCGGTATTGCTCAAGTCTCAAGTCCGGTGTTGATCAAGTCACAAGTCCGGTATTTCTCAAGTCTCAAGTCTGGTATTGCTCAAGTTTCAAGTCCGGTGTTGATCAAGTCTCAAGTCCGATGTTGATCAAGTCACAAGCACGGTATTGCTCAAGTCTCAAGTCCGGTGTTGATCAAGTCTCAAGTCCGGTGTTGATCAAGTCACAAGTCCGGTATTGCTCAAGTCTCAAGTCCGGTGTTGATCAAGTCACAAGTCCGGTATTGCTCAAGTCTCAAGTCCGGTATTTCTCAAGTTTCAAGTCCGGAGTTCATCAAGTCTCAAGTCCGGTGTTGATCAAGTCACAAGTCCGGTATTACTCAAGTCTCAAGTCCGGTATTGCTCAAGTTTCAAGTCCGGTATTGATCAAGTCACAAGTCCGGTATTGCTCAAGTTTCAAGTCTGGTATTGATCAAAGTCACAAGGCTGGTATTCAAATAAAACAGGCGCACACAGCAGGGCCCGGTTTCGGTCGAAACACTGGTCGACGTTCGATCGAGAACGCGGCGGGTCCCACTTGATCCCGGCCCAGTTGGTCGAAGCGGACACAGTAGTCCCCAATCAAAGCTCTCTCTCTAGAAGAAGGCGTTTCAGCTCCAACACTTCAATGCTCTCCCGGGCCTGCTCCAGAAGCTGCTTCAACGCTTTCTACATGACCCACATTTACATTGGAGCACACAAGGTTCATTTAAAAAAAAAAAAAAAAAAAAAAAAAAGCTTGCTCACATCGGGTCCCATGTTCGAGCAAAGCAAACAGCAAGGCCGGTGTTTGGTCAAAGCATCAAGTCTGGTGTTTAGTCAAGCTATCTGGGTCGGTGTTTGGTCGAAGTAGCAAGATGACACTCGAGCAAGTACATCAACCGTATGGTAAAAGTAGGCACAGGACATGGCCGATGTTTGAAACATGTACACGGTGGTCCCGCGTTTGATCGAAGCATGCACATCTGCCCATGTTCGAATCAAGCATGCTTACATCGGGTCCCACGTTCGATCAAGCAGGTGGAGTAGCCCCACGAACGAAACAGGCGTAACAGTCCATCGAAGCAGACAAGACCGACATCATGCTAGGGGAACACTCGCCTGGACGCCTCTTGAACGTGACATGCTCCAAGGACAGGATGACCCGTTTCTCCTGGTAACATCTAACTTTGTCTCATAAGCTTTGTCTTTAACTGTCACCATCTCTTGCCTACCCCACAATGGTCTAACCATTACGTGCTAGGCAAGGGACTTAATGGTGATGGTGGATTTTCACTTAAGGCTAAAATTGTAAAGGGCCAAAATTATGCGCTAACATCTTGCAAAAGATAAAGCCATTAATAAGTGATGAATACTTCTTCGCTTTACTAATTCACCTAGAATAGAGCATGTGGCAACAATCCCGGTTCTCAGAATTAAATACACAAAATTCATCCGAGGTTGGAGCATATAGCAATAATCCCATATACCCTGTGAATTTACAAAGATTATTAATTAATGCATGACCAGCCTTGTATTTCCTGTACTCATTACCGGTGCGGCATGACGACTGAGTGTTGTTTTCAGCAGAGCAACACGAATATCCAAGCATTAATAATAAAACAAGTACGAAATACCCATACAGGCTACAACTCTCGATGTGATATACTAGCCCGATTGAGCATATTTGAACCTGAACTGACCATATCAGTCTCAGAATCGATCACGACCATCCAACTTCACCAGCATGATTGGATGGCCTAGATTAAATCCATGACCCCAAGCAGGTATTGGAATATTCACCACCGACCCAACGCGGACCCCGCATGGTCGGTCTCCCTAAAAAAGGGTGGCATAGCTTGCCAAACCGTCCAAACCAGAGCAGCATGGACGAGAAACCCCAAATTAGGGTTTGCGACACATTACATGTATCGCAAAACAGTCTCAACCGCCCATCTTCGCAGGCATAAATGGAGGGTGTAGATGTAAATTCAAAGGGCCCAGAGCATGTCAACACAAACACCGTGGGCCCGCCTACATACCTGACTGATCGGTCAGGACCAACTATGGTTGGTTGTCTTGATTCGTGCGCCCCAAACTGGGTATGACACGCGACCGGCAAAACTTAATTAGGGTTGTGTCGCAATCACGAGCGTCCATCTTCTCCTGCACGAATGAAGGGTCCAGAAATAGACTAAGCAGGTCCGGTAAGTATCAACACGATCACTGTGGGCCCACCTATCTCCACACCTGATCCACCAAGACCAAACTTGGCTGCACATCTTGATTCGTGCGCCCAAACTAGGCGTGGTCACACTTCCTAGCCACAAACTGATCTCGACCGCTCAAGTTTACCGGACAAATTGAGTGGCTTAGGTCACGTTTCTATGGGACGATGAAGTACAAGTATATACACCATCCCACTGTATGCACGCCAGACTGATCGTCCAAGACCGACCAAGCTTGGTCGTCTTGGAACGCACGCCCAAAATTGGCATGATGCGCGGCTTTTGCGGCACCAGATTTTTGTTGCAAATCGATCTCAACCGCTCCTCTTTGCCGGTCAAATTGAGTGGCCTAGATCGCACCTTCATGGGACAGTGAGGTATGGACGTGTACACCAGCATGCCGTCTACACGCATGCCCGGTCGGTCCTTTCCAAAACCTCCCATGCTTGGATTCGACCAAGGCAAGAGTGATGCTTGCGCACCTCTTCAAAAACCCTAATTCCATCAACGGTCGCATGAGTGTCTCAAAGATCATCTCGTCTCATCCAACTTCACCGGCTTGGTTGTACAACCCTGGTCGGGAGTTAATTGGTCGGTGAGGCGTCATGGTGATCACCACCCGTCACTTTACCACATCATGATGCGAGACTGCATAGAATACACACGATACTTCACAAGTATCGACTTCCTAAATAACTTAGTTATTTAATCTAGCATTACATGCTAATTTCTGTGGGTCCCACGATCCACACACTCGAGACATCAATCATGTCACAAACTGGGGGATACATACTGGGGTATTGGTCTGGCGGTTTACAACGTGTAGCGCGCAATGCGCTATCACAAGAACGTGTCAGGAAGTCATGTACGGTTAGAGATACATGAGAAGTGAGCAAGACTGGTCGTGTAACACCAACACACAACTCCACTACTCCATCACTCCACAGCCTCCACTTCCCACGATAGACGTGAATAAGGCTCAAATGACTTGTATAAATAGGTTCTCCTGCCTATTTCCAACAACAAGGAACAAGTCCAGACAACAGAGGCAAGTGTTGATACCATCGTATTCAAACACCGGAACTGATAGCTTACATCCTGCAAGCCAGTTCAGCTTTCTAATACAAGTCATACATAGCCAACACCTTCACAATCTCAACACCTTCTTCGCTTCCCTCCGTAAGATCAACCCCATCTCCTTCACTTTTTGACCGAAACAAGTCTGGAACGACCATTTCTTGGTTTAGGCCGGATTTGCACAGATTGATTTCTCGAATCTACAAGCACTCCCGTGTAGTGCATTTGTTTAAGGTTTAGACTCATTTCTCATCCACACACCCCAAATTACCAAAACCGGCAGAAATAGTTTTCACCCATAAACAAGATGTTAAGTTCGATTTCTATGCCGGTTGTCATTATATAACTCAGTTTGCATATTGGAATATAGGTCTAAAGCAGCAGAAAAGAACAAAGGAAAAGGCAAAGTTGTTTTAGAAGCAAAACGTAAGTCTTCTCGACGTAGCCGTCCTGATCCGGCTACTGCTAAGGTCACAATTCGGGATCAACCTATAAGCTACCCAACCAGCAGTGATGATGATGATGAGTGGAAAACATATCTTGTACCCTTACAAGAAGGTGGCTTAGGGAAGACTGATGTCGGAGTTGAAGCCCCTAAGGATAATGAAAAGGCACCCCCAACCCACTTTCCTGATAAGTATGACATGATTCCAGACCGATATGATGGCAAACATTGGGGTGAACCGATAAACCCGCAACTCTTATTTGCCTACAAACACTCTTGGGCTCGCTGGATCTATCAAACTTATGTAAGACGTTTGCATCTTGTTATTATATTATTTATCTGTGATCAAGTGAATTTAATTTACTTTGGTATGTTTTTATAGGACCACAAGAACGCCTTCCGTGTTAGCCGCCATCAACAATCGGATGTATGGCCTTTGAAGCTTTAGTGTGACGCTGTTAAAGCAGTAGTCAGAGCATCTGGGTTGTATCCCACGATAAAAAATTATGTGGCCACTGATACTGCCACGACGAACTTCTTTTTGGAGAGGTTTTTTAGTGAAACTGATACCATGCATTTTCCTTTTGGCGAGATGACCATCATCCCTGAAGATGTCCAAAGCATAATAGGTCTTGAGGTTCTTGGGAAAGCCGATAAGGTAGGAGATGACTCTAAGGACCTGGAATGGGACAAGATCTATGAGCTGACTAAAAAGTTGTTTGGATGGGACAAGGAAACCACTTTGGCAAATATGTACAAGACAAGGCGTTCCCAGACAAAGACTATCACATTCATCAAACTCGTTGAATTGTTTGGGAACACGAAGAACAAGGAATTGAATCCCGAACAAGTCCAGCACACTGTCGCGGCTTATATGTTGTTCATCTTGGGCTCAGCTATATTCCCTGACACCAATGGTAATAGGGTGCATATGAACAACCTACAATACTTGGATCCGTTGGAAAAGGTTCATGAGTATTCATGGGGCACTGCTTTCTTGGCATATTTTTTAGCAGAAATGCGTCGAGCATCTAAGGCGAACGCCCGTCAATTAATGGGAATTTCACTGTACTTCAGGTATAGTCAATTACTTATTTTTTGATTGTTGTCATTAAATTTGTTAGTTTCCAATTATTTATTTTCTTATACATTTCATTGGAACGATCTTTCATTGGCGTAGGTGTGGGCTTATGAACACTTCAGAAAATTGTTCATACGGTATAAAGGATTGAAGATTTTCACCAATATCAAGAGAATAGTCCTCTAGGTCGAAATACTACTTCGACAATACCCCAAGGCCCAATAACAAAAAACGGTTATTAGCAATGAGATTGGTTTTAAACTCGGTGGATGTCCAAGATGTTGTGTTTGATCCATATAGGAATGCCAGAGGAGTTCACTTGCAAAGGCGTGACAATGTTTCATTTTACAACGGACCGTTATTTCATCCAAAAGGATTTGTTATGCACAACCCTCGCCGTGTAATGCGCCAACTTGGGTACAAGCAGAAAGATCTCACGGATACATCTTATCAGAAATTGTCTCATGACTTTCCTCAATGCCAATCAAATGAGAACCATACTCTCGTGGTTTACGACCCAAAACCTATTCTTGCATATTGGAGTGAAAGGGAAGAAAAATGACTTGTGTTGGATAGGGCTGATTGGGAATTGGCTGAGAACGGTTATGAGGGTGAACCAGCCTTCCTAAGAGGCCATCGGAAGTTCACGCATCCTTATGTTGTACGCCCGGATATCGTAGTTGTTCCTCCACCACCAACACATCCCTCCACAACTCCGGAAACTGTACCCATACTTGTACAGCTCGTTACGTTGTTGGTACGTACGTCTTGTTCATTTCCATTCTTTTAATCTATGTTTATGAACTTATACAATTGAACATACTAAGTACATGTTTAAAACTTCCTTAACAGTGTCAGCGGATTGGAAATTTGTCAAAGTTCTTTAAGAAAAAGAACAAGAAAGGAGAGGTGCTTACTCAGAAAGAAATGGAGAACGTCGAGCAAAAGATGGACAAAATTGAAGATCCGAAGGCAAGACTTGTGGGGCGAAAGGAAGAAGAGGGTACACAAGAATCCAAGAACCGAGTGATCGTGTGTTTATTCTATAATATTAGTTTTGTATGTTTGTTTGTGAGTCTTGAAAAATGTGTTTGTTTGTGTGTCTTGCTAAACTCTTTGTGTGTCTTGCTAAACTCTTTGCTTGACTTGGTTTATGTTTGATTTGTTTTCGGATTGGAACCACATAACTTTGGAGTTTGTTCTTGTATACAATCTAGTATTGTTATTCAATTTATTATTTTGATAAACTTGTGTCAAATTACCTCTTTTACAGAGTTTGAATGTGCCCAGATCACTTAAATTTCTAATTTTTTCTTCAGAACCGGCATGCTCGAAAACAGTAAAAGCAATGCGTTCTCTAAATGACGAGTTCCGAGCCTTTGACTGTGTTTGGATACTATGCCGGTGTTCTGTAATCTCCATGTCAAATATGATTTTGACATTGAACCGGTACAATAATGATGTTAATTTCATTGTCGTAAAGGTCGCTGATTTCTCTGGAAGTTTTTTTCTGCATTTCCGGCATGGGTTCAAAACACAGTCTACGCCGGTACAGTAGTTACGGAATTGTTAATATAAAACACAACTATGCCGGCATGGGCATCAAAATATGATTTAATGTTTACAATCCAGACTTCCAAAAAAATAAAACGTTGCGTACTACTGAACCACATAAATCCAAATTACTCATCGTCGCCTCCACACGTAATGGGTTGCATCTTCTCCTCTTGGAGCGTTTTTTTTTTATAAGACCAACAATGATGCCATCCATCCCTTCCAGATATTGGGATCCAGACCCTTGTTTTTAATCATCCCACAGATAGGTGGCAATGGAAAATTTTCTTTCAGTTTTAAAATAACGAAATGATTACCGTTCACGAACGCCAAAACAACTCTTCTCTTCTTAAGGGATCCTTCGCATTTTTGCCACTTTGGGGTAAATGTTACTTCTACGGTGGGGGTAAAATAATGAACAACACATCTAAATGTATCCGCCACTAGATGCCCACAAAGCGGCATTCTCATCCAACCCCTCGCCTACACCAACCAATTGCTCATAAAAGCTCCTCTTGTTCACAAGTTGTTCGGCCATCCTCATTCTAGCATATTTGCATGGTGTCATACCTCTACTAACCGCCGTGTCAAAGATTCATAATTGTTCAGTCACATCATGATAGCCACAATTTCCATCTCCGTCGACATCATCCGTATATGAAATATATGATAAGCACGAAAGTGCTATATTTACACCCATATTTATATTGGCTAGGACTCGATATTTTGGCTAATGACTCTATTTTAGTGCTTTTGTAGAAAGTACAAGTGAATTCTGATCGTCCGAATAATAAACGGCTAAAAGTAGCTTCAATAGCATTTGCGACACGAAGCACCACCTAAGCCTATGCCTCAACGCCGGCAGTGAAGCAACCAAGAGTTCTCTTTGTATGGTCCAGCGTGGAAGAGTCAAACAGTTAGTGGGTGACATGGCTTATTCCCTGAACGACAACTTGTCTGTGTATCTGCAAAAGTGATTTCCATTTCTAATGAAGCAGGCAGGTGGCATCCATTCTCATCAGAGAAAAGATGTGATGAGAAGTACCGGCATTTCATGACTACTCGAGATGCTGGTGTTGAATGGATGTTTCGTACCGTGAATGGAAAAGAGAGTGAAGCTTTCAGCTGGATCGTTGAGTGAGCTGTGTAGTCAATTGAGTGATATGGTGGCTGTGTTCAATCGATGGAGGAATGAAACTGCGGAAGTTGGTGATGTGAATTGCAGGCATTGGTAGTCAAGGCTTACAACAGCAGCATCGATGGGGTTCTGGAAAGAGAGCATGTCATCATTTTCAAGATATGATTGCGAAGATACAGATGCAAAGAAGAAAGGTCGAGCCATTGGCAACCGGTGGGATGTGGTGATGATGGACCAGCAACGAGGTGCATTCTAGTTTAGGTCGTGAGTTAATGACTGAAATGGAAGCTGGTGCGTTAATTGAGGTTTTCTGGTAGTGTTCATCTCATCTGACGGTTATGGATTTTTACCCAGACTCGATTTGAATGGTGAACTGAGTACGAATGGGTGCTGGTGGTTTTGTCGCAGCGAGATAAAAGAGCTTACAATGTCAGAATTTAATGAAAGTATATAGAGCTCGAGGTGGAGATATTGGCTACTGCATCAACAACAGCGAGTGGAATCGTCTGGCAGGAAAGAATTGCATGACACAGGTGTTGGCTGAATGGGGTTGTCCAATTGCCTTCAACATCAACAGCAACAACGGATTTTGGGAGCTATGTACGTTTGAACTGAAACTGGGTCGAAGAAAATGAATGACAATGATGTGATCTGTCTGTTGGTGCAAGGCTAGCTCTTATTGGTGCAGCTGATTGTAATCAGTGGAAGGAGATTATGGACTGAATTTAAGTCAGCTGCGTTGGGTACGGCGACTGGTTATGATGACTGAAGGCGTTGAAGGCATGAGATCGAATCGGTGGCTGCACTGGCATGAAAGGCAACAGACGGACTGAAAATAAAGTGGAGTTTCCAGATTACCAACAGTGGATGAAGTTGCAACTTGATGGTTTGTTGTGGATTGAAGTCATTAGAGAAGGTCAGGGTGCTGGTTATGGTGATTGTTTGGAAGGTCGAGTTATGAAGGAAGGTGCATCGAGCACTCCATCAAATAAATCTCTGCAGCAGCAGCGATCATGGACTCCATGTGTTTTGGCTACAATCAAATGGTGGCTGTACGAGAAGATCTGCAGAAGTGAATATTTCATCTGCATCCCAGTCGGATATTGGTGATGAAGACTTGCGTGCGCCAGGAAGGAAGGCGTTAACGGACAGGATTATGCAATGGCGGAACTTTGCCAATTGCCTGAACTTGGAAGTTGGGTTATGTTGGGCGGACCGAAACATGCCTGAACTTGAAATCTGGAGTATCTTGCCATTTGCTATTTGGTGGTGTGTCTGGAATGAACGAAATGCGAGAGTTCATACTAATGTGAAGAAAGATTTGGAGCAGATAATTAAGGAGATTAAGTGTTTGATGTTTAATTGGGGTTTGAAGTCGCAAATTTTTTTCAGGCTTTCAGTTATCCACTTTGCTTTGTAATTGGAATGCAGTGATGCATTGACACTCTTTGTATCTTTTTGTTCATCTTGTGTCACTTATTTGGTGACATAATGATTTTTTATCCAATTTTGCCCTTTAGTCAAAAAAAAACATGCCATGACTTTGGAAATTAGTATATGGGTTTTGGACTGGGCCTTGGCTGAGAGGGTTAGGTCTTATTTTGAAATTCTTTACATCATCAGTTGATATATCTCGATCAGAGGAGGCCGACGACGAAGAGCTGCGGCTACAGAGCCAAAGAGGAGAAGAAAAGTGTTGCGGCAAAGATCAGAGCATAAGAAAGAGGAGAAGAGAACGATTCATTCGGTTTAATCTCTCTATCTTGACTTATTCATTTTAATGGGTTTTAAGAAACCCATACTTATGTATTGTTAGACTTTTCGTAACTAGGGTTCATGGAGAAAGCTACTTCAAGCATAGACCATTATGAAATAATTTAGATTAATTTGGTATTAGGCTATTTTGAATAGAATTGTCGAAATCCAATATTTATGATTTATTGATTTTATAAATAATATTTATTATTGTTCCACCGGCTTTGTACGAAGTAAAAGCCTAAATGCATAAATGTATTTCGTGTTCCAATTTTATTTGTTATAGTATTTGATAATCCATGCTTAGGTTAAATCATTTGATGGGTTATGCTTAGACGACGCAAAGAGTGATTGTGAACCGATAATTATTTTATTTCAATAATCTTCTTGTCATTATAATTTGATAGTCCATGCTTAGGAAACTCTGATGGGTTATACTTAGGAGATGCGAGTTTATTATCGAAAGTTATTTTAATAATAGGTGTTGCAATTGAACAAAGAAATAAACTCATATTTGGAATTCGAATTCTTTTCGGTACTCAATTAGAAATAGTAGTGGAATCCATTGACCCCAGTCAATTGACGCTCTCTCTTATCGTATCCATTTTAATTTAGTTTAATTTTATTATTTCATTTTATATTCTTAAAATCCATAAAAAATATTTCTGATTAATTCATTAGAGATACTGATTATTGATATTTCCACCGCTCCTTGTGGGAACGACCCGTACTTGCCTCTATCTACTAGTTAGACACCGTGCGATTGCGGTTATTATAATATAGGCATCTCCGGATCCTATCAATTTTTGGCGCCGTTGCCGGGGATTGAACACAGCCACCATATCACTCAATTGACTACACAGCTCACTCAACGATCCAGCTGAAAGCTTCACTCTCTTTTCCATTCACGGTACGAAACATCCATTCAACACCAGCATCTCGAGTAGTCATGAAATGCCGGTACTTCTCATCACATCTTTTCTCTGATGAGAATGGATGCCACCTGCCTGCTTCATTAGAAATGGAAATCACTTTTGCAGATACACAGACAAGTTGTCGTTCAGGGAATAAGCCATGTCACCCACTAACTGTTTGACTCTTCCACGCTGGACCATACAAAGAGAACTCTTGGTTGCTTCACTGCCGGCGTTGAGGCATAGGCTTAGGTGGTGCTTCGTGTCGCAAATGCTATTGAAGCTACTTTTAGCCGTTTATTATTCGGACGATCAGAATTCACTTGTACTTTCTACAAAAGCACTAAAATAGAGTCATTAGCCAAAATATCGAGTCCTAGCCAATATAAATATGGGTGTAAAATGTAGCACTTTCGTGCTTATCAACACCCCCACACTTATATTTTGCTAGTCCTCGAGCAAAACAAAGAATTGACCCGCTACACAGCTGGTCATATAATAAGAGAGAGACCCGCTACACAGCTGGTTTTTTTTTTTATCTTTTATTTTTTTTATTTTTTTTTATTTTTTTTTTAGACCCGCACTTATATTTTGCTAGTCCTCGAGCAAAACAAAGAATTGACCCGCTACACAGCTGGTCATATAATAAGAGAGAGACCCGCTACACAGCTGGTCATATCAAATTTTTTTATTATTTTTTTTATTTATTTATTTTTTTAGACCCGCTCCACAGCTGGTCATAATAAATACTCACAACCTACAATAGACCCGCTCAACAGCTGGTCATAAGTTGCAAGAAAAATCCTGAAAAATAAAAGCAAAAAGTTAACCACTCCCCCACACTTAAATTTTACATTGTCCTCAATGTAACTGAGTCATCCAACGTAAAAATTAAGATGGGAAATTCATAATATGCGAAAATAAGACAATAAAATAGAATTACCTACTGGAATATACAAATAAGACTCTCCATATATCAACAACCTAAAAATTTGGGGATCAACCCAGATCACAATATATACAACCGATGGTAACCTCAAATCCTCGCTGAAGCAACGTAAAGATATAGAGATTATCAAAAGGAAAGAGCTACCCCCAAACCTAATTTTTGCAAAGGATATATCGTCAGTAACAAGAATTACCGACTCAAGTGGTTCACTGGGGATGGGAACTGAAATGATCTGGGAGTCATGCCCAGGCAAAGAGAAGTCACGAGATGCAAAATAATCTAGTAATATTGGAGAAGCACGCAGTTCTAATCCAAAATTAGGAATCTTCCGAAAAGTTGTGCTAACAATTCTAGGTGTATTAACTTCTCCACTAGGTTTGTGACCCTGTACTAAATCATCATCAACCTGGGAATCAATAGGAATATCACAATAAAGATGATTAAAAGAAACCTTATAGATAGAGTGTAATGTCTCTAAGTCGTTAGACTTTACGGTCTCTTCGGAATTAACATATTCTTCATAAGCATCATTGTTATAGCACTGATATGTCACACCGTCTAAAAGAATGGTGTCCTCAATCCTAAACTCATCCTTTTGAATAGGCGAGTGATCATTAACACGATCAGGAGTTGGACTAAATACACCACTTTCACTTGGTATGCCAATGTCTTTATTCCTATGATCACAACTATCAAGTTCATCATCGTTATCCATACACATTGATTCATTAGTTAAAGCGGGTTCATCATAAATATCAAGAGTATTAGAAAATTTAGAACTTATATCCTCAGTAAGACCACGATATTTTACCGACTGCATTAGTGTAGCAATCGATAAATCAGTTTGTTCAGAAATTTGAGCAATATAAGCTTGGGTTTTACCCAGCTCAGCAAAAAATAACTCATTAACTTTGGTCTGTTCAACAATGTCAATATTGAGGCGTTCTAACACAGATAGTTGTGATGCAGATGGGTCACAGTAAGATTGATTATCTCTCTCATACTGTGATGGAGAATTGTGTGAATAATAATTGGAATCAACATATTGTGGCTCATAATCAGGGTAAGGTTGGTAATGATCATAACCTTCACAAGGTCCGGAATGATCATACCTATGAGAATAATTCCAATCATTATTTACACACTCGGCAGGTTCATGATAATGAGAAGGTGCATATGCATACTCCTCATATGAAATATCAGATGACTCCTCCGTCTCAACTCTTTTGGTAAGATTCCAAAAAGCTATAAAAGAAGTCAACTCGCTGGAAACCATTATACAAAGTAATTCTCAATAACTCACCTTGCAAAAGCTTTGCGAGAATATCAAGTACTTACTTTAGGCCAGTTTTTGACTCCAATCGCCGCTCTTCAGACTAAGGTACCTAAGAAAAATCAAATAAGCTACGTAAAAAGAACTAAAAGAAAATATAAAACTAAAAGCAAAAATAAACTATGTACAAAAAAATAAATAATAACTATGTACAAAATACCAACTACAATATTCCACAACCGCTCCCCGGCAACGGCGCCAAAAATTATTTAAGATTTTTCTTAGTTTTCGTAGTAGTAATTAAGATTCGTTCTCTCAGACTTGCGAAGATTAAATTTAAAGGTCTAATGAAAATAATAAACAAAGGCGAGAGTTACTGGGCCTAGGATTCCACCGAATTCATATCAATAGGTTCAATTTATTTATTCTCAACAATTAAAGCTCAATAAACAAAATAACACCGACTCTTATTTTTGCCAAGGTAGACTCTCAAAAGATTAATTGTATCCCCTAAGCATAGATTATCTAAACAAAGCATAACCTATCTAATTGAATAACAACCAATTTAATCAAATCATAATTCTATTCAAAATAATGCAAAAGTCAAATAGAAAATAAAATAAATTCACCCATGTGTGAAGTTCGGCTTCCTCCGTCGACCCAGTGTTGGGGTTTAGTTCATTACGTCGAAAACACACTTAAAATATTTATTCATGGCTCAAAAGTGTTTGCAAATGATTCTCCCGTTTCTGTTACCTCCCCAGACTCTCCATATCCTTCTCAGCTTCCCCAGCATAGTATTTATACTCCACAGGACATCAAATCACGCGAGTTAATACCCATTATATTCTTTCCCTTTTTCACTGCAAATTACGAAGATTTTTTATTCTCCTTTCCTCATCCGCTACACCAAAAAATGATGACAAATATCTTTCAACCAATGTAGAGTAAACTCCCAGGATATTATCTCCTCCAACAAATCTTTGAATTAACTTCGAAATATTCTTTCCTTTCTTTGACATAAAGTTCTGATATTCTGCTGATTCTTTCTTCTCTTACGCGTCAAATATCTTCACAGAATCTCGCCAATAACTCCAGCAAATCAAACAGAATAATGAGTTAATCGTTTTCCATGTTTATAAAAATCACGTGAGATCTTTCCTCTTATTTCCAAATTAACTCTATTACCTTTCCCTGTTTTAGTCGAACAGATAATATCAATCCAAACTTTTGAAAATCCTTTGAATATCTCGCCCAAAAACTTCCCAGAAATAACGCAGTAACTCCGAGACTTGTCAAATGTTTTCTTCCACCATTTTTCCATAAAACTGAATGTTCAAACGGAGAAGAAGGTCCCCCCTTATCATGTGTGCTGAAGTGTGAATAGCAACATGTGTTAATTAGTAAATAGGGTACCCCTTAGCAACTGGCGCCCCTTAGTAATTGAGGTGCCCCTTAACCAAGTTTGAAAGTCCGAATAACACTTGTCCTCCGGTTGCAAATAACAATTTTTCAAGCCAAATCTCCACAAGAGCTTATTCTTCTAAAAATAACGAAAACAAGTTTATTAGAGAAATAATGAGTCCTAGCTAATGTAATTATGGGTGAAAATGTGTCGCACTTTCGTGCTTATCAAATTCCCCCACTTACATTTTGCTAGTCCTCGAGCAAAACAAAACCGACCCGCTACACAAACTGGTCATAAATAAGAGACTTAGACCCGCTACACAGCTGGTCATGACGAATGCCACATACACAAGACACACAATTTTTTTTTTTTTTTTTAACCTGCTCAACAGCTGGTCATAATAAGAAAACAAAAGAATAGACCCGCTCAACAGCTGGTCATAAGTTGCGAGAAAAATCCTGAAAAATAAAAGCAAAAAGTTAACCAATATACTCACGAATAACCTCAGGAAGTTGGTCTATGTAAGACTTGTATCTTGGTATGATAACTTCTAATTTTCCTACCTGCTCGGGATCCTTATACATCTTCATATTACCCTTTTGTAACAATAATATATCCAAACCATCATCTGCAATCTCTACACTTGCAATGTCTTCGATATGTGATGGGAGTCCGTACTTCCTTGGCCTACCCCTTCCCCTTCAAACTAAAACTACGTCAACTTTGTTATCACTTTGGTTTGTCACCACCTTTGCCTCGTCACCTTGTTGTTCTTTGTCACTTGATGATGATACCTTTAGCGGCCTACCCCTTTTCCTTGGAACCTCCGCTAGATCGACTATGGGTATGGCTTCAGAATGCTCACCTTGTTGTTCTTTGTCACTTGATGATGATACCTTTGGCGGCCTACCCCTTTTCCTTGGAACCTCCGCTAGATCGATTATGGGTATGGCTTCGGAATGCTCACCTTGTTGTTCTTTGTCACTTGATGATGATACCTTTGGCGGCCTACCCCTTTTCCTTGGAACCTCCTCTAGATCGACTATGGGTATGGCTTCGGAATGCTCACCTTGTTGTTCTTTGTCACTTGATGATGATACCTTTGGCGGCCTACCCCTTTCCTTGGAACCTCCGCTAGATCGACTATGGGTATGGCTTTGGAATGCTCACCTTGTTTTTCTTTGTCACTTGATGATGATACCTTAGGCGGCCTACCCCTCTTCTTTGGAACCTCCGATGAGTTGGCTTTTGGTGTGGATACAGATTCCTTCGTTTGTTGTTGAGTTAGCGGTTCCTTCCTTGGCCTACCTCTTTTGTTTGGAACCTGCGCTTCCACGAACCTTTGTTCCGAAATCTCACATGCGGTTAGATCTCGTTTCTTACTTGTCACGAGTTCTTCTTCACGTTGAGTCATTTATTTCAATTCTACCCTTTGTTTTAGTTTGTGGTCTACCTATTGGATCTCCCTTTCTTGGCTCTTCGCTTTGTGCGATCCATGGACGAGTAATTAACCTTAGTTGGCTCAACAAGACTTGTCGGCTTACCGAGGTGCCACGTGAGTAAGCTTCGAAGAATTCCTTTGCTTCGTTCGTATCCCATGGAGATTGCCCGGGATCTCCTAAAGAAGGGGGGGGGGGGGGGTCGAAAGATAGTTGCTTCCAAAACGGATCAATAACCTCAATAGGTATCACTTCTTCATACTTCACAAGCATATGATGACACGGAAGCTCCAATGAAGACATGTCGGGACAAATACACACATCACCCGATTTTCCGTAATTTTTCTCATATTCCATTTGTCTCATCATATGTTTTATTGCCAAATGAGATACGTTGAATTCTATTCCTTGGAGCAACTTACCATAACGAAGAAATTGAGTCATCCTTTCCATCGAGCTTTTCTCAAAAGCATCCTTGATCCTATTGATATCTTGCTTAAAGTATTGCTCCATTGCCTCGGTGACCGTAACCACATTGCCTTGACCGGACTGGATGAGATCTTTAAATCTCCTATGAGCGGCCTCAGCTACACTAGTTGCTTCACTCTTGAAGTGTCTATACCGGTTTGTCTATGCACGCACAAATATTTCGTTGAACTTATCCAACCATTGAGTGCGACAATACCAGACGGCAGTCGGATAAACTTCGTTCCAATCGACAATAAACTTCTCCAATCTCTTTTCGTACATAACCTCGGTAAGAGACCAATAAACTTTCTCCCAATCTCTTAGAAATTCCAACCACTTTTTATGATTTTCCGCATGTTCTTTGTCTACTCGCTCCTTTATCTTGCCTCTCTCATCTTCTTCTTGTTCTTCGGGGGATAGTTTGTTCTTTCGAACATCTTCCTCTAGTTGTACCATCATTCTCTTCTTAATATCCGCCTTTGCGGGTTCAAACAAGGCATGGCAAGTTTTTATGATATTTTGACGTATATGATATGTACATAGGAAATTTTGTGCGTCCGGGAAGACGTCGGATATTACTTTCATTAATGCGTCATCGTTATCGGTTACGATGACCCTCGAAAGTTGATTTTCCCGGAAGAACAATTTCAATTGTCGTAATGCCCAATGATAATTATAGTCCCTCTCGTTTTCTATTAAGCACCAAGCCAATGTGAATGTTACCTTGTCCGAGGTTTGCCCCACGATGTTGAACAACGGCATATTGTATTTGTTTGTCTTGTAGGTGCAATCCATCAAAAGAACACCACAACATGTATTTGCCAATTGTGTGAGCAAAGGATGCGAAATGAATATTTGAAGGGACTTCTCGTCCGGTCCTCTTTTAATGATACGCGTGTAGTTGTGATCCCAAACTATCTTCTCAAATTCTTGCATAACGCTCCTCCCTTCCCATTCCACCCTTCTAATAGTTGCTTTTGCGGCATAAATTGTACGTAGAGAAGACATGTTAGTCTCATCCTTTTCCTTGAAGCCTCTGAGAATTTGTCTCGGTTTGATAAGTGCTTTGTTCAATATCTTTACATCCTCTAACTCGTCAGGTTTTAGCTTCGCAACTAAGGAGTGACCAACAAAATCTTTCGGATCCTGGTGGTTATGACAGCCACACAAAACCTCACAATCCCAATTGTTTGTGTCATTTAAACGGAATACAAGCTTAAACGGGCAATTATTCTTCCTCGTATGAGTCTTGTATACCCTATTAGTCTTCTTTGGATATACATAATCCTTCCTCTTGTGGCTATTCTTCTCAATGTATTTCCCACTTCTCTCGCAAGCCATCTGAAAACGCCTCTTCGAACCTTCGGTATTCCTCACCAACACACACATGTTCTTAAGAGCCGTCTCTTTAGCCCAAGCGATTGCTTCCTTTCGATATGTTATTCCCTACATAAGAACAATTTCGCATTCATTAGAAGGTTCATTACTAGCAATCCATTAGTAAAGTTCAATATACTAGGTGAAAAGTATTCTTTGGTCACATACCGGAGAGATTTTATAGTATTCCGACGTATCCCGATAAAGCGGCTTTGCATTTGTTGGATCAATATATGTCACCACCTAAAGATCGAATGAAAATTAGTTCCAAACACAATTACAACACTATGCCGGAAACCCGTACTAGCATGCTCAACCATTGTTCCGGCATAGTCTAAGTTAACCAAAACGGAAGACCAAACTTGAAACCTATTCCGGCATAATTTTTTCATTAGAAAACAACGCCGGAACCACGAGTGCCGGCATTCTCGTAATCTATTGTCCCAAGCCGGTACACGATACCGGCATTGAATATATTTGATATTGAATGCCGGAATTTAGCTTTGGAAAATATTTATTTATGCCTATTTTTTTGTAGGTGCCGGCATGTAAAAGTTGTAACTGAACAACGCCGGTTTTGATGCCGGCATTATCGATATTGATGGTACCATGCCGGTACCCAGTTCCGGCGTTGGTATTTATTAAGTGTCAATGCCGGTTTTAGGTTTGGGATATATGGTAATGTTTCCTGTATGTTTTTCATGCAGTACCGGCATGGTAACCTATCAATTGAACCATGTCGGTTGAATATTCCGTAGTATATTCCTTGGTAGGTAAAAAGGTTAACTGAGTACCGGCATAGTTGTTTAGAATAATTCTATGCCGGATCAATATTCAAAATGGTGGATATCGGTCTACCGGCATGGTCGTAGTATGAATACCATGCCGGTACCCTTACTACCGGCATGGTCGTAGTTCGCATACCATGCCGGTAACTAATACCGGCATGGAATTCATACAACCACCATGCCGGCACCGAGGTTTTTCAGTTAAAAAAAATGGAGGGTTTCAAGAAAAAATTCGATTTTTCGACATCCTAGCAGCTTTACCTGTGTGTTGGGGATGCTAGTATGTTGTGCAAGTTTACTTTCTTGTGTAGGTTCTTCAAGAAACTCTCCATACTCGTCAAAATCATCATTCAAGGGTGTTGGCTCAACAAAGAGTTGCAATTGAGAGTTGTTGTCGTTAGCTGAAGATTCAAGATATGCTCCTTGTTGTAGTTGAGCTAAAGATTCAGTAACAACAATTCTCTCTTCACAATCATCCTCCATTTTTCCCAAAAATATATCTCTCTCAAAATATTTTTCCCTCCTTCTACTCTCACCTCACTAACCCAACTTCAAATAAAACACACACTAATCATTTATAAAAAAATCTTATGATTTTACTAATTATTGTTAATCACTAATCCTGATTAGTGAGGGGTAGATTAGGTATTACGTAAAATACTTAGATAAGGGGTGACCCGAATTGATATCTGGATCTAGTTTTTGTCCTTTTTTTATTCCTCCAATTTCGCGTTCTTTTAGAAAGTGTGTCTAATTTCTCTTATGCAATTTTAAAATATAGTATAATAAGAAAATATAATATATAGTATAACAAGAAAATATAAGATAAGAATGGTTTTGGAAAACCAGATAAAAGTATTTAGATTAATTGGGTGAGGCGTAACTTGCATCTCGGTTTAGTGGAGATGACATATTTGGACTCCACCTTTTTAATATTTATTTCGATACCTAGTTGCGTTACCATTAAAGGTTTGTTTGGATATAGATTTTTAAGAAAAGCGTTTTTGGGCACCAGCTTTTTTGGTGGGAGACTATTATGTGATAAGAATATCACCCTGTAATTATAAGGGGTGTCCTAAAGTGTGGAAATGACTAACCTATCTTTAATTTAATTTAATTTAAAACCAACCTAATATCCACCTATATATATATAACCACCACCGCCGTCCATCACCTGCCACCTCCGACTACCACCATCACCACCACCACCACCTCTCTCTCTCTCTACATATATATAGCTTAATTTAAATCATTAACAAAGATATTCTCACAAACCCATTACTTGTCATTCGTTTTTGCTTGAAAAAATGAGAAGTAATCATCAAAATGAGTTAAAAATAGAAGTTGCAGAGAGATGTTCGGCTAGGAATTATGTGAAAACTTTGTCGTACTTGCCGAACTCAACTTTAATGGAGGTTTTTTTTTCCAGAGAAAAGTTCGGTTACGTCTCAAAAATTTCGGTTACGTCGCAAAAAGTTTGGTTACGCCGTAATTTTTTTCTCCTAACCGAACTTTTCTTTGGAAAACCTATATATTGAGTTATGTTATGTCGCAATATTTTTCCCTAGCTGAACTCCTAGTTCGGTTACGTCGTAACTTTTTTCTCCCAACCGAACTTTTATCTGAAATAAAAAACTCCATTAATTAAAGCTGAGTTCAGATACCTGTGTTTTCAGAAACATTAGCCGAACTACACTTGCAGATGAGTTCGGCTACATGTTCTTCAGATTCGTAGCCGAACTTTTTAAACCAAACCGAAATCAATTTGTAAATTGTTCATTTTTAGGAATGTTTTGGCTAATTCAAGCACCATTAACTAAATTTGAAGTATCTGTGAATAACCAAAACATAATACTCTTGTTGTGGCTCTTAATGAAAAAGATCTAACTTTTTTTCTTCCAAAACCCTCATCTTCATTATCATCTTCGTCTTCTTCTTCTCCCTCTCAATAACTCTTGTTTTGAAAAAAATCAACTTATTAATGTAAGGGGTTTTTGAGTTTTCCCCCTAAATAAATTAGTAATGTAACTTTCCCCCCTAAAAAGTTAGCATTGGTAACTTAGCCCCTAAACTCAAATTTGTACCGAAAATGTCCTCGAGTATGCGATGGTGAAACAGAACCCAGCTTTGATAAACATGCCTGATAAGTACGATTACATTCCTCTGCTAAATGTTTCTAATCGTGCTCTCCCGAATAATCAAAAGAAGAAGCCAATCAAGTATATATATGATGTCATCATGGAGAATCCCAATTGACTAAATGTTTTCTCGGTGATTTGGGTCATTAAATAATACTCCATCCGTTTCTAAAAAGAGATACTTTCACATTTTCAATTTAGCCTATTTTTAGAAGGCTATTATTGGGGCGTCACATTCCATTAGAGGGGCGTCACCTAATAGGACAAAAACGGGTCACCCGTAAGTAATTTCAAAAATCCCTTATCTCAAATAATTGTGTAATGACTAAACAATCCTTGTTTGGCTTTTAGTTTAATTAATTAAACCTAGCTACGTCCTAAATTACGCCTGGAAAATCAACTAAACCTAGGCGTAAAATTGGAATTACGCCTGGAAATCAACAAAACCTAGGCGTAAAATTGGAATTACGCCTGGAAAACAACTAACTAAACCTAGGCGCAAAATTGGAATTATGCCTGGAAAACAACTAACTAAACCTAGGCGTAAAATTGGAATTACGCCTGGAAAACAACTAACTAAACCTAGGCGTAAAATTGGAATTACGCCTGGAAATCAACTAAACCTAGGCGTAAAATTGGAATTACGCACTGAAATCAACTAAATCTAGGCGTAAATTGGAATTACACCTGAAATCAACTAAACCTAGACGTAAACGACATGCAAATCAAAGTTTACGCTTGAATTGAACTAAACCTAGGCGTAAGTTCTTCAAAAACTAAATTACGATTGAAAAATCTAGTACCGTACCCAGGCGTAACACTAGCAGAAAGTAAATAAAATCCTAATTTTACTTCGATTTCATTCGATTAAAGCACAAAAACGGGTACAAAAAGATGGGTTTGTTTGATTATTACCTTACATACACCATGGGTTGTTGTTGAGGAGTTTGAAAACATGCTTCTTCAATTGATTGAATCGGTGGAATGAGTTGAGGTTGATTGAGTTGTTGATTACCATCACTAGGATCAGTTTGCTTCTTCCTCATCTATTTTTAGTAGTTTTAATTGAAGGGTAATTTGACAAATTGCTATGGACTCAAAATATCCCTTAACCAGATTTTTGGTCACTAAATATCCAAGTGAAGCCCCTCTAATAGAGTGTGACGCCCTAATAATAGCCTTCTATTTTTAAGCTAAATTGAAAATGTGAAAGTATCAATTTTCCAAAAACAGAGGGAGTATAATTAGAGTTGGTTTCTTTGGTGAGTGGTGACCATTATCATAACCAAATCCATCAGCGAAACAATGCATAAATGTATGTTGACGCACACATTTTATTCCAATCACTGTTTGTTTTGAATCAGTAGACATTGCTCACCCTATGATCGATAATATCCAATTTTGGCTATTGAACTGAACATGACCCTAAGGGAAAAAAAAATGACCCTAAGGGAAAGGGTCCTGTGCATTAGAAATGATGGCAACAACCGACGCATTTTTAAGTAGAAATCAGCTGACACTTTGGGATCGTTTCATCTGCACAAAATTGGTTAAAAAGACCAAAATCAATAATCCCTGGGTGAAAAGAAATTTAAATTTTGATACTGTTTAAACAAAAATATAAATATAGCCAGGATGTAACCAGTTTCATCCTATCCATTTTCAAATTCTTTTTCTTATATTTAATTGACATCAGGATGCATCCAGTTTCATCTTCGCTATTTTTTAAGTTTAAGCCAGGATGAGTCCAGTTTCATCCTTGCTATTTTTTTGTGTTCATTTCACCCATAATAATTTTTACTCGTTCATTTGAACCATGTTTTAAATTTTTTTGGACAAATAATCCATTTTCCCTTTCATCTGCTCGTGTTTGTAACTGCTTAAATTTGTTTACATCTACTTTATACTGTCCCCATTTCCTACTAAGACGTCACTTACAAACTAGCAGTACAGTACAATTGTGCCCATGTCAATCAATCCATCTTGTTTATTCTACTGTCAACTAGACTCGTTATGTCAATCAACTATGTCAGTGTATTGAGTCGCACACGCTGTCCAAGCTCCAAGGACATTTTTGGTATAAATTGGAGTTTAGGGGGTAAGCTACCAATATTAAATATTTAGGGGGGAAAGCTACATTACTAATTTATCCAGGGGGAAAACTCAAAAACCTCCATCTCACTAATCACTACACTAACTTAATTAGAAAGAGTAATTTTGGTACTAAAATAAATATATGGATAAGGGGTGTTTCACTTTACATTCAAATTCCACCAAAAAAAAATAGTAGCTCCCCTCCAAAGTGGAGTAGTGCCCAAATACGGTTATTTGGGCACTACTCCACTTTGGAGGGGAGCTACTATAATTTTTGGGGACCATGGTTTTTTTGGGGGGACCATGGTCTTATTAGGACACCTTCCCTATAGTTATAAGGGGTGTCTTAAAGTGTGGAAATGACTAACCTACCCTTAACCTAATTTATTTAAAACTAACCTAATAACACCTATATATATATATAACCACCACCTCCTCCCACCACCGCCGCCCACCACTACCACCACCACCAACCACCACCACCTATATATATATATATAACTTAATTTAAATCATTAACATATTTACCCTTTTACCTAATTAAAATTATAACTAATCTACAACTTTTTCTTCCTCTATTCTACAATTTTTCTTCTTTTCTTCTTCATCAATTTATGATCGTCTAACCCTGGTCATATACAAATCTAATCAAAATCATCAAATTTTTAGCCTGGTCGATTCATTGAATTTTCATCGTCGATTAATCAATCTTTTATAAACAAACCTATCCATAAGTATTTTCCCACAATCCCATTACTTCTAATTCGTTTTTGATTGAAATTTTGAGCAGTAGTCATCAAAATATGGTTTAAATGGAAGTTACAGTGGCATGTTCGGTTAGGAATAGTTTAAAAAAAACTAGTTTGCTAACCCAACATTCTGAAACCAAGAACACGAAGAACACTTCAGTTATCACGAATTAATTTTTTTCTTAAGCTAACCGAACTCTGAGTTCGGTTGGTTCGCAAAGAAGGCTAAAACTATTTTATAACCGAACTTTACCAATATTACAATAAAAAAAAAAAAAAAAAAATCAAATGTAGCCGAACTGTGATATTTTTCCCACTATGTTGATTTTTGATTTAACCGAATTTTGCCCACCATGTTCGGTTGGTTCGCAAAGAAGGCTAAAACTATTTTCTAACCGAACTTTACCAATATTAAAAAAAAAAAAAAAATCAAATGTAACCAAACTGTGCTATTTTTCCCACTATGTTGATTTTTGATTTAACCGAACTTTGCCCACTATGTTCGGTTGGTTCGCAAAGAAGGCTAAAACTATTTTCTAACCGAACTTTATCAATATTACAAAAAAAAAAAAAAAAAAAAAAATTCCAATGTAACCGAACTGTGCTATTTTTCCCACTATGTTGAGTTTCAATTTAACCGAACTTGTCCCACTATGTTCGGTTTGTTCGCAAAAAACCTTGACAAACCGAACTCTTAACTAATTGTGTGTATTTCAGTTAGATATTGGTTGGTATGAATTTTGCGAAACAACCGAACTTTGTACACTTGGTAAAATCTTAATCAACGCGAAGTTCGGTTACATATAGGTTGCGAACCAACCGAACTTCTAGATCCTAAAGGTCGGAAACATTGCGGGCAAACCGAACATTACTCTGTAAATCCTATAAACAAAGTTCGGTAACCTGCGTGTTAACCGAACGACTAAAAACCTCCATTAAGAGCGAGTTCGATAACCTGCGTGTTTGGAAAAAGTAACCGAACTACACTTTCAGATGTGTTCGGTTACCTGTTCTTCACATAAGGTAACCAAACAATCCCAAATCTACTTAAAAAATTTACATTTTTTTGAACTTTTGGATCAATTCAACCAACATTATCTGAGTTTGAAGCATACCTGGGTACCCAAATACTCTTCCTCCGGTTGTGGTTGGTAAAACCCATGTTTTACTTCTTCATCTTCTCTAACTTTACTCTCTCAATAATTCTACTTCTTTTTAAAAAAAACCCATCTGATTTTTTAATCTCACTAATTATCTTTAACTTAATCATTACACTAACTATTATTAACACTAACTAATCATTACCCAAAATTAATAAGGAGGGTAATTTAGGTATTAATAGAAATATCTAAATAAGGGGTGACCTAGATTTACTTCTAAATGTGTTACTAAAAATAGAACCATTGTCCCCCAAAAAAAAACCATGGTCCCCAAAAAATGGTTCTTTTAAAATGACTTCTCGTATCCAAAGCCCAATATCATATCCAAAGCCCAAAAGACTCCAAAGTTCCAATTTGTGTTAATGTTTGCTGAGTTTTATTTTTGACAATGATGCTGAATGATAGAATCCTCAAACTCAATGGTCTATAGTCGGTTTTGAGGAAGGCCCGCGACTACCTCTCAACTCTACCTCCAGCTTTCATGTGCTGAGTTTGATCACAAGTTTCAAGAGACTGGTTTGGAGAAGGGTTGGGAGGATACTGCTGAGCGTGGGCTTGAGATGATTCATGTGGTTGCAGGATTTCCTACAACCACACTCCTCCAAGATTATACACTAATCTAACCAAATTCCATGATCAATTTGCAAACTTTTATTTATCTCTTTAATGAATCTTACAAAAGTAATAAGAATACAAGGAAATCAAAATAACTCTGGACTTACTCTCTCCTATTTGTTCTCCTCTAACTCTCCAAAAAGATCTGTCTCATCTCGACTTTGCTTGGTCCTTTATATAGGATATTACATAGTGGATGACAAATAAGCCGACCTTTATTTTCGTATCTGATCTGCGTCATTCTCGCAAGCTTACAAGGGTTTTCTTCGCAAGGTAATCCCGATCTTCGCAGAATCTTCACACTTTCCTTATGACTAAGCTGACGTCATTCGCTACATCACTTCTCTAATACTCTGCGATGGCCTTCGCAACCACCCTTTAGTTAAAACTTCGCTGAGATATAACTGTTGCGAGATTCTGTTCCTACATCTTGCCTCTTCTCATGTCTTCTCTGCTAAGAAGAGAATGATATGAGAATTTCTATCTATAAATGCCGCAACCGCTCATTTTTCCTTATCCTTTTCCACCGAAAACCTTCCGTGAATTTAGCGTAACCGTCTACACGTGTTTACAGTTCCCCTTTTTTACCGGCACATTCAATTCCAACCGGTCATCCTTTTTGCCTATTTAAAGAGAAGATCGATGGGAATATTATTTTCTTCTTTTACTTCGTCTTCCTCGTCTCCAAGCTATCTGTAAATCTTAATCCTCTGCAATTTTCTTCATCTTTGGTTCTTACAAGCTTATCTATCTGCTACTGCTTTCATGGAGTCACCAAGGTTAGTTTTGCTTTTTCTTCTTCAATTTTGCTGGAACTGATCTTATTTTGATGACTTCTTTAACTAATTTTATTATCTTGTCTAATTCCCATACTGATTCTGTTTCAGCAAAAGTACCTCTTCCACTAAATTCACAGTCCCAAACCTTAAGGTTTCCATAAGCTCGCAACATAAAGTTGTTGTAGGTAAAAGAAACTTTGTGAATATCAAGGTAATAAGAAACATCTCTTCTTTAATAACAATATTGTTGCCTCTGTTTCTTATCTGAGTTGATATTCGCAGGATAATGAAGATGTTAATAAACCCCACAAGAAACTTCGCAAAATAAAGATTGTTGTTTCTTCCGTTTCATTTCCTGATTTCAAACCCCTGGCCTCTTCTCTTACAGCTTCGCCAGCCGGATCTTTATTACTTACTGCTTCTTCTCAAGAAAATATCATTACAGATGTTGTCCTTTCAGCTAACCCATCTTCGAATGAAACCCCTTCTTCTCCTCTTGCGAATGCCACAAAGATTAATTCTGTCACAACCTCGCCTATAGAACCTTTTTCATCTTCGCCTGGGAAAAAGATATCCATTGCGAAGGATGATTCACTTACCATAACTTCAATCATCGCTACTTCTTCATCTGAAACCCTTCCTGTTAAGAAGGAGTTGTTGGAAGGAGTGGACATTGCCTTTAGAGTTTTGTCTGATATTCTTGATGATGTTCGAAGATCTTCTGTTGATCCTCTCAAGCTTAACGTCTGCGAAACCCTGGGTAAATATTTTAATGCTGAAAGAGCAGCTTCGCAAGTATTTTTTTTTTAAAAATTGAATATTTGAAGGAGAATCTCCAAGCTATGACTCTGGAATGTGATGATCTTCGCCTCAAAAATCAAAAGCTTGAGAATGTTTCGCTGGATTGCAAGAATCTTCGCAGAAAAAATGACGAACTGAAAGGTATAATCTTCTTGTTTTCATTTATAGCTTATCTTCGTTAATTTTACTTCTTTTGTATTCACTTTTCTTGTTCGCACGTTAAGTTCTAATTCATAAACGAATAATGGAGAGATACGACTTTCAATATGCCGCTGAAGAAGCTCGTGCTGACAATGAAGCTTTGTTGAACCAATATAACCAATTAGATAATCTCTAATCGTATTGTGTTGATCAAATTAACAACCTTTCTAACGAAATTCCCAACTAATTCAAGAACAAGAAGTATCAAGTAGCAAGCTATCCCAACTCTCTTATTCATTAATTAAAGCTAACTTGAATATTGAAACTCACGGATGAAAATGGAACCCCTGTCTCAAGAGAAGCGAATCCTCCTAAACAAAGTAGCGATATCTTCGCAACAACTTAATATTCGTCAAAAAATATGTGATGAACAAGAGCGATCTCTTCGCTCGTTAAGAAGTGAACTTAAAGAAGTAAGAATAAACTCATCCAAGGTAGAATAGCTTTGAGCGTAAAGGCAAACCAACTTAAAGAGCAACATACTCAGATAGAAGATTCCTATGTTTCTTTAGCGAAGGAAAATGCTTTACTTATCGCTAATGATAAGAATTTTCGATTTCGCTTGAAAGGTTTAATTGGGATAATTTTGATGATGCAATGAATAACTTGGAGAATAATAGTTTGACTTTAGAAGGTAGTCATAAGAATCTGACTGCCTCATCCAACTTTTCATGCTTAATTATTTTCATAATATTCTTCTTTCGTGAATTTCGCTATATCAGTCTTTTGTGTTTTTACTGTTCGCAGATTCTGAGAGAAGTCTTCATTCTTCTATATCTTCTTTGGAATCGAAATTGGCCAAAATTCGCAAGGAGAATGCTACACTTGTTACTTCCCTTGCTCACTCTCGTGATCGTGCAGAAAGAAGATTTGACTACCTTAAAGATTTCAAAGATATCGAAAGTAGGAATCACCAGAAAACACTTCTTCTCCAAGTTCATCTCAAGGCTCAAGTTCTTGTAAATGGCATTTTACTACATAAATCACTCCCCCCTACAAAAGTTATGCCTCTTGACATAGATGCTGATGAATTTCCTCGCGATCCTGACAGTGATTTTGACTTTGAAAGTGATGATGAAGCTATTCTTGAAAAAGATGAAAAAAATGAGCCCATCAAGGAAGTTAATGCTGAGGATAATCAAGATGGAGAACAAGCTAGGATGGACCAAGAAAAAGAGAAGGATTGCGAAGACGAAATGATTTTCGAAGACCATCCACCAACCCCTCTTGGCGAATCACATGTGGAGATCTGAAATTCTTCTAGTTACTCAGCTTTTAACTCCTTAAGTTGTTTTATTTCCGCTTTACTATTTTGTCAAAAAATGTACTTTCATGAATCTTGAGATTCATTTATCTTTTTAATATCTCCTTATTTGAGAGATATATAATGCATCTTCTTTTCTAATTCCCATACTTGCCTCTCATTATCTATCTTGCGAAAACTGAATCTTTCTCCTGCACAATAGTTAAATAGTTAGTTTGTATAAATTCATTTGTGCGTCAATATCGTAGGCATGTTCTTATTTTCCTGCAAAATTTCGCTATCAAATATATCTTGGAATTTTCCAAAATTCCATTCTGTTATGTGGTCTTATTTTTCCTTCCTAAGTAAAGGTCTTATCTTGCCACTTTTTATATTTGCGACAAAATCGCAGGACGTCTTTACACTTTCATGTATTGACCCATTGATCTTGCCTTATCATTTTTTGTATTTTTGCCACAGCAGGATATTTTTCATGCGAAAATATGACATGCCTAAATATTTGCGAACTTAAAGCCCCATGTCATTGCCGTCTTGCGACGAAATTGCAGGACGTCTTTATACTTTCGTGCACCGACCCATTGATCTCGTCTTATCTTTCTCTAGTATTGTTACCTCTGCAGGATCGTTGCACAAATATGACAAGCCTTAATACTCCCATGAGTAAAAAGTCTCATGACATTTGCGTCTTTAGACACTTATCAGATCCCTAATTGAGGGTGCCGCCCTTATCATCCCCCTGGTTGCCCCTTCAAGGAGACGTACCTCTACCATACAAGGTTGGCTCCTCTCATCCGGTCTCTTAACAACAACCAGTTGTTTTGGCGGCCTCTTATCCCTTTGCCGATATGGCTCATGGTTACGAGACCACACCATAAGTTGGGTTTTCTTCGGGCCGAGTGCATCATAGCCAAGACTTGCCAAGAATGGCCGAGACGCTTCAAACGCCCCAGGCACTCTTGGCTCAACCTAATTCATAAGCTTAAGCTGAGAATCCAAGGCGCCTCTCCTGGATGGGTTTAATAACCCCAAGTCTCCATGACCCAGGTTCCGGGGCGGTGTAACCTTTCCCTGAGCCATGTAATAAGTCTCCCCTTCAATGATGCAATTTAGGTCTAACATTTTCCTTTTGCGAAATTTTATTCGCGAACTAGGGTGTACGCCAAAGTTGGGTGCCTATATCTTTTTTGTTTATTCTCGTATTTTCTTTTTTTTTTTTTTTGTAAAATTCATAATCCTCGCGAAATTACCGTATTTTTCATTCTTATGAATATAACTTCTGCGAAATTAACGCATGCCTTCATTCTCACTGCTGCAAAAGATTTTTTTTTTTTTTGAATACATCTTTTACGTTCAACTTTGTTTTCTTCTTTGCTCAACTTCATCCATTTCATTCTCATTTCACATTTTGAGATTCTTACTTTTGTCACCTTGTGTTTGTGCTTCCTTAAGTTCTCGCACACTATTGATGATCTTATTTTGCAAAACATTCTTTACTTGTTTTGGGTCGACACTATCTCTTATACCATACTTACGAGATATTTTTTGTCATACACTACAGTTTTCACTCCTTCTAGTTCATACTTTCCTTATTCATGTACCTTTGTTACTCTGTATGGACCTTCCAATCTTTTCGAATGTTCATCTCCATCATCCTTCTGACAAATGGGCTGTAAGATTAATACCAACTCTTCTTTGCGAAATATTCGCTGGTGCTCATTCTCCGCAACCATTGATTTCTCAGAAATCCCTTCTCTTTTATGTTTCACTGCGTCTACCATCAATCGTTCACCTCTTTGCTTTTCTCTAACATTATGCTTCCAGTTGATCTTTTTAGTTACTCTCTCTTCACATTTTTCTACGTCGATTGCATGACATTTTCTCCCTTCAACCCAATCTCCTCTTATAATTCCAACACCACTAGGATGAGGAAACTTAATGCATTGATGGAAGGTTGAAGCTACTCCCAGAATCCCATGCAGCCAAGGTCGACCAATCAACGCGTTGTATGGTGACTCTACATCAACAACACATAACAAAATTTCGGAAGATAATCCCTTCAAAGGAATTCGCATGGTAATATCTCCCTTGGGCTTGTTCGCAGTACCATTGAAACCATAAATTTTATAAGTCGAAGGTATCAAATCTTCATCCTTTCCCCCTATAGTTTTGTAGGTATGGTAAAATAAAATATCCACAGAACTTCTAGTATCAATCAATATTCTATTGATCGCCCATGAATCCTCAGCTTCATCATCTTCATCTTCCTTTGGTTTCGGGTTGATGTCTAACTTTACCACTAAAGGATTATCATACATTTCTCCTCCTTCGGGAATTTCTTCGGCTGTAAAGGAAATAGGTTGTTTCTTCCATTCTTTTAGTGGCGAGACTTTCGCAATATTCATAATTTCTTTACCATCAACGTCTCTTGCGAACACTCTGCTCAGAACGTTATCATGAAAATCCTCTATTGTTTTGTATGAATGTACAATAGAATTGCAGAATAAGTTTTTTGCTTTCGATACGACTTCTATTAAAAATGTATCTTCTCTTTTCGATGCATTTGCTTTGTGGTCTTCTGGTGGTGGTGGTAATGGTAAAGGTTGCAGTTGTCTTATCAGAAAATGGTCCAACTTTTCTTGGTCTATCATTTTAAGGATAATTCTCTTTATATTTCTGCAATCATTTGTGGAATGTCCATGAAAGTGATGATATGAACAGAATTCATGAGTTCTGTATTTCGGTGGTGGCTCCTTACCCATGTTCCAAGGTGATGGTATATTTTCCATCAAAATTATGGCTTCCTATATCTTTTCCACACTAGTATTTAAAGGAGGCATTATTATTTCTTCCCATACTATCCTGTTAGATCCTTGTCCCCTTTGATAGTTATTCTTCTGTCCTCCATAAGTTTCTTGAGGTTAATCAAGTATTTGAATCTTGTTATTTCCGCCACGATTATAGAACCTCCTCTCTTTCTCGAACTCTTCTTGATCTCGACTTCCCATCGCAACCAACTTTTGTTGTCCTTGGATTTCTATTTCTTTTTGTAAATCTTGCGAAGTACTCGCCACTATGTTTGTTAATCTGGGCAATAAGCTGGCATTCGCAATTGTTGAGTTTGTATTCGCAACTGGGTACGACTCCATCTCATTTTGTCTCTCCTCAAGAGCAATGTATTCCTCTTGGAACTCTCGCAACTTAGTCATTGTGATATTATTCTTGATTCTAAATATTTGAACATACAACAGATTTGTTGCGAACATTGCATTAATAAATGATAAAATAAGGTATCTTTCATCCACACGATCAGCCATGTTACTACACATTATCTTCCACCTCATAGTTAAATGCTTCAAACTTTAGCCAATTCTTTGTTTCAATCCAAATACATCTTCAATACTAGGACGCAATGAATTGTTACTTATGTAAGATCCTAAGAACATCGTTTGTAGTTGATTAAAAGATGCTATGGTATCCTTTGGCAATCCTTCAAACCATTTTAACTCCTCTCCCGTTAAGGTTGATGCAAAGTATTTGCACAACACAACGTCATGGTTCTCCCATTGCAGCATGCATCTCACATAAGCTTTGATATGTTGAATGGCACAAGTTGTCCCATCGAAGACGCTGGTTAATGTTGGTAAGTTGCATTTTGGCGGTATTCCCCTTAACTGTACTTCTTGTGTAAACGGCGTCTTTGCAGCTTCCTCTATTGCTTCATCCAATTGTCTTCTACCTACTTCTCTTCTATTACTGAGCATTCCCCTCATCTCTGCCAATTCTCTTAAAATTTGTTCATTCGTGCCTAACCCTTGGTTTATTGGTCTCTTTAATCTTGCTTCTCTTCTTCTACGTTCATGTCTATCTTGCCTTGCGAGATTTTGTAATTCCTCTTCTTCTCGCCGCTCTCTGCGATCTTCTCTTTCATCCCTTTCATGCATTCACACATGGTTGCATCTTTCATCTTCTCCTCTGTGCTCTGGTTCATTCCTCGTTATTTTTCTTTCTCGCCTTTCAATCCTTCCTCGTGTTCTATCTTCTTCTTCATTAATATTATCGTTGTTGCGAATCCGTTCGCGCCTTCTTTCCCGGTTATCATGATTGTTCTGACGTATAGCCTCCTGAAACTCTTGTTCTTCAATTTCTTCCCTTCTTCTTTCTCTTTCGCAAGCTATACGTGTTTGTTTGGCATTTCGCCTCTCAATCTCATCCTCCACTGTTTGTCGATTCCTTTGTATTTCTCTCCCATATAATATTCTTCTTCCTTCCTTCCGGTTTTCTTCACCATCTTGATTACTTCGTCCATGATGTTGCTCATCTCTCTGATCTCTATCATTTTGTTCAATATGATAATTTTCTCCGCGTTGGATATAGCGATCTTCAGCTATTTCTCTCTCTCCATGATGTCCACCATCAATATTTTGCATCTTTTCTTGAATGTCCTCAACGACACCTACTTCAAGCGAGTTTTGTCTTGCTTCTCTTCTAATCGATCTTGAATTTTATCTTGTAGTACTTCTCGACCTTGTATTCTGTAGCCTTATATTTTCCATTCTCAACTCATGATTTTGTCGTGTTAAATTTGCACGTTCTTCTGCTTCTAATCTCATTTCTTCAAATATCCTCTGTCTTAGTGTCTCTAATGTTTCATTCCCCTCTTCTCCATGGATTATTCCTCCTTCTACTCCCCTCAATTGCTGTGTTTCTTCTATTCCCTATGCTGAGTCCGTCCTCCAAGTGTGTACACTGACTCTATCGTAATCAATGTTTCCACCTTGTATTGGTGTCTACTGAATTGGGAGTTGAATTCGTTCTTCTCCTCTGTTTCTTGTTCCCATCCTAGAAGATTCTCCCATTTCCTTTCTCCCCCTTCCTGTAATTCTTGTGCTTTTCCTTACCATCTTTTCAATTTTAGTGATCTCTTACCAATTTCACAAATTCTTCACCAATCTCTTAAAACCTTCCTCAAATCATTCCATGTTTCTAGCGCCAATATGTGGTTGCAGGATTTCCTATAACCACACCCCTCCAAGATTATACACTGATCTAACCAAATTCCATGATCAATTTGCAAAGTTTTATTTATCTCTTTAATGAATCTTACAAAAGTAATAAGAATACAAGGAAATTAAAATAATTCTGGACTTTCTCTCTCCTATTTGTTCTCCTCTAACTCTCCAAAAAGATCTCTCTCATCTCGACTTTGCGTGGTCCTTTATATAGGATATTACATAGTGGATGACAGCTAAGCCAGCCTTTATTTTCGGATCTGATCTGTGTCATTCTCGCAAGCTTACAAGGGTTTTCTTCGCAAGGTAATCCCGATCTTCGCAGAATCTTCACACTTTCCTTATGACTAAGCTGACGTCATTCGCTACATCACTTCTCTAATACTCTGCGATGGCCTTCGCAACCACCCTTTAGTTGAAACTTCGCTGAGATATAACTATTGCGAGATTCTATTCCTACAATTCATACACTATTGGATCTTCTTGAGGCACCAGACTCATGTACCCTAGAAAACTTCCTCAGAAGAGTCATAATGGGTTTCCATGTCGTAATTCTTTCTCCGCCTGGGTACTTTGACCAGAATGGCGTCCTTCGTTATCCTGACACTGGTAGTCGGGTATTGCATCGTCAGTTAAAGTTTCTACTTACATTTTATGTATTTACCTTTTACTATAATCTTGTTACAGATTGTTTACATTATGGGTGAAGTTTAAACCTTGGATTTAAACACATTAAGCAACGACTTGAGGTCACACTTCGAATTCCCATTATAAGTTTTAATTGGATAATCTCATACTCAATGTTGCGCTTTCTATGTGATATTTTGCTCGTCCATCTTAATTTACATTTTTTTGATGCTCAATTTTGCTTCCAATCCTAGGTTACTCGACTGCTCCCTGATGTAGTAGGAACTACTTATGGTTAGCACATTGAATAGGTCTTTGGAGATGGGCATTCTCACATTCTTCGAGATCCCTTACCACCTTCAATCTTTCTACAAGCACTTTAGAAATGATTATATATGCACTAGCTATAAGACTTAGAGGTTGAAAATCTTTAGGGGTACACGGATCTTCATTTTTAGGAATTAAAGTAATGAATGAACAATTTAATCTCCAATCAATAGTCTCATACCTGTAGAAATCACCTTTAATTGTACTCCAGTAGCTTTTATAGAACTCAGCAGTAAGCCATCTGGACCAGGTGACTTATTAGAACCCATATTCTTGATAACTCCCCAAACTTCATCTTCAAAAAATTCCTTTCCAACCACTCTTTATTTTCCTCACCCACTTGAGGAAATCTAAAAGCATCAAAAGAAGAAGCCATAATGTTATTATCCGAAAAAAAAGTTGATGCAATAATTTCCAATGTCTTCTTTTATAGTAGTCTGATCAAAAACATTTTCCCCTCCAATTTGAAGTTTAGCTATAGTGTTTCTCTTTTCTCTTGCATAAGCAATTCTATGAAAGCAGACAGTGTTTGCATTTCCCCATCTGAACCCATTTTGTTTGGCTCTAATCTGCCATTTCCGTGCTTCAGAATTCTCAATTGCTCTAATCTTGGTTTTGCACTCTAATCTCTCAGCTTGCTTACCAGAAGTAATAGCTCCACCTTCTTCAAGCTATTATAAAAACTAAATCAAGACGCAGGAGGTAAATAGCTCGGGAGTAGAATTTGGGTTCTCAACCCATTTTATTCATTACTCATGAATTACAGGGAGTAGAATTGGGGCTGCAGTTAGCTATCAAGATAACATCTCCTTATATACATCTGTGCACTGATTCGTTAACTGCTTGTTTATTGTTAAACAATAGTGATTCAGAGCCCCCATGGAATTCCATTCAGGTCTGGAGAAGGATCAAGATTTTACTGAGGAATTTCTTGTCAATCATGATTAGTCATTGCTATAAGGAGATTAACCAAGCTGCTCACTTTCTTTCTAAGATACATCCACATGAAAGTTTTGTTAATCTAGCTATAGAGGAGTTCTCTCCTGACTTCAGAGAGATTCTAGCGGCTGATAAGGCGGGGAATGTTTATTTTAGGATCTAGTCTTGTTTTGTTGATTGGTTGTAGTTTGGTTTTCTTTTCTGTTTTGTTTTCTTTGTAAGGTTGGGGTCTCCTTAACCCTGCGTATCGTGTCAACATTAAAAAAAGAAAAAAAAATCTCGGGAGAATTAAGAGAGCAATGTGGAGAGCAATGTGGTGAGCAAGAGAGCAATGGGGTGAGATAAATAGCTTGAGAGAATTAGCTCATAACATTAGCCATATAGTTTTGTAGTAAATGAGACCAGTTTGGTATTCCATGCCAACAAGAATTTATATACAAATACATCAAATGGTATCTGGATTTTACCTGCAGAAAGTGAGAGTTTGGCACCTACCTAGTTATTGGAATATTAAAAAAAAATGGTACCTTGATCAATAGTTGACTACGAAGGATTCTCATTGGTTTGTCGAGTTGAAGTTTTTTTTGGCAAGCCCCATATCATTGGGCACATAAGATAATTAGATACTACCAGAGGTAATTAGATACAAAGTTTTTAAGTTCTCCGTCTCAAGAACAATTACGCCTGGTCTAGACTCTAGTAGAGTATTAGTAGTATGGTGTCGTAACTTTATTTGTTCAATTTTTGTCCCAATACAAGCATGTATAGTAGACGTACTCACATACATGTTTTCCTGAGATAGTGAGTGAATGATGTTACTACCTAGACTGCCTTACTGATCAGTAGTACTGTGAAGCCATACTAAAGCTAGTCTCCTCCGTTTTTCGTGTACGACGTCTCTCTCTTAATTGCTTTACTGATCACAAGTGGAGTGCAAGTGCGTTGCACATCGGCAAACAACATGCTCTTACATACACTATTCCATGTTCGAAAAATATGACCCTACAATAAAATGTTTCTCAGCAACATACCAGCAGTTAATAATTTCTTTTTTCATTTAGAATTAAATCAATCAGAAATACATCACCCAACACTATTACATAATTTCAGGACATCATGAAAAACAATATTTCTGGTACACATTCCAGCAATATCTGGAAGAGCCCCATTCTTAACTAATAATTTTGTTGTGGTTCTTGAGACTCCCCTGGACAAAGCAACATACAACCGTCCATGCCCATTTTGCTGTCTAGCTCTATACTGATTTCGCCTACGCTCATTTTGTTGCAATTTTTGCTCCTCTGTCATTTGTCGCTGATGTCTAATAGGAACACGACCCCTTTCTATATTACAATCTTGTTGGTATTCCATTGCAAATACAAATAAATCATATCATGATTTCGTCAACGGATGAACAACAAACCTAAGTTTGACATGGAGTACACTGACTTGCTCACATCAACGAAATCATGATATGCTTTAAAGATTTTGCTTCAGATAGATTTCGCAAAAGTTCTATCGCTGGAAGCTTTACTTCATAATAATCTTCTGAAAAACAATTCCCCAATCAAAATAAACACCACAAATTTCAAAAAATCAAAATAATTCTACAATTCCCCAAATAATTCCCGTTATCAGCAGGCAAACATTTCTCTTCCAGATCACAGAAGTTCAGTTATGTCCTTAGAAGGAATGGTTCTAATGAGATCAACATAATCAAGATTCAACATTACAAGCAACCACTGACAATAAACAAATCGCTTATTTTTCGGTCGTTATTTAGACCAGTCTCTTCAGATCGTAGCTTTGAATCAGCCACAAATATCACTTTTTCAATAGATAAAGTTAATCCCATTTTCCCGAACTAAAACACTTAACCCCAGTCTAAACAGGTCATGTTACGAAGAAGAGGATGAAAGAGCATAAGAACAACAATGAAAAACCAATACTTGTGGCACATAATATCACCAAAACTGGTATTTTACAGTCTCAAAGTTGCATATATGTTTTCACAAAAATCGAAAGAGTATGAATTTCTAGATGATCCAAATATTTCCAGATCACAACAAAAGGCAATTTATACTTCTAAACTGGATTTGAAGTATCTATCAGTTTGCATATTGAATCAGCTGTTTGGGGAAATATCTTACACCATTTCAATGAAAATTAAAAAAATATCTCATATCCACTGAAGTTGCAAATGAAATGTCACATACATATGAATCATTTCTGGGTGAACCCAACTAAAAAGATTATTGCACTAAATTTAAGCTTCAAACTATATAGTTAGGTATCTTAAGGAGTACAATATACTTCCTGTTGAACATCATAGCTTTTAGGTTTGCTTGAAAGGTACAAAAGAACATATACATGGCTAACCTATGGCATCCATCAGGTGCTGGCTAAAAAGTTAAAAATATAAACGTAGAAGCACAATTTCATTACCCCATTGTCTATTGTTGTTACATGACAACAGTCGAAGACTATTACTTTGATAACGTTAGCTAGGGGCCACACACATTAATTCAGAGCTCCAAGATGCTCAATTTACTGAGCATGATTATATTTCCTAATGGTTACGCAGTATAAGACTCATTGTACGTTGTTCGTTCTACATATACAATTGTGGACCATTCAACTGGATAAAGTAATACATCTTAGAGGTACATAAGCATCAGGCACTGGATGTAACTATGCGACTTTAGGCATCTCAGTAAGCATCCCATACCCTTGCACACACAGACATATCTTCCTTTGAATTTTTTATCTCAGTGACTGAGAAGCAACTATTAACATGATAAATGAAATCAAATTGCTCTTATATCAAATAACATATGCAACATTGATTTTGGAAGAGAGGAGTTTTTTTTTATTAAAAAGTGGTACTGATGTCTAGCCAAGTACATTTTTTCATGCTAGTGGTAAGCTAGACAACAAAAGGAGATAAAGAGCAGTTAATTAACCTCAATATTAGTGGTCTATAAAATCCACTGTTACCATGAAACTTATGCATATGGCTACTTCACCAGCTTCCTCATTTGGATACCTACAATATTTCATTTGTAAAATATGCATCAGACATAACAATTACGAAACCTAATAATGAATATAAGAGTAATCTAAGAAATCCTATTTACTAAAATCCCTTGTTACCATGAAGCCAACTAAAAAGCTTATTCAATTGATTTCAGTATGACTGAACACAAATAGTCTTTTACCTCAAAAAAATTTAGAGGTATGTAAATAGATATCACCTGAATTCAATTGAACCCAATTGAACACCAATTTTCTTTTACCTAAAAAGCTTATTCCAACTAAAAACCCTATTTTCCGATACATATATAGAGGTACATAAATGGATAGTAAGATTGAACACAAACCCTTCAAAATCATTTATAAACACATAAAATCCCCAAAATTTATAAAAACCCTAGAATTTCAGATTACAAAAATCAAACAATTTGAGAAATGTTGCATACCTAATCGAGGAAGTGAAAAACAACCAACTCAATACTTCATCTCCGTGATTTATTCAGTTGCAGGGATGGGTTTTATGAATTTTCGTTGTTTAGAAGAAATTCAGTTGCAGGGATGGTTTTATGAATTTTCGTTGTTTAAAAGAGAAAGAGATGAGAAATCTAGCATGCCCAATCGAGGAAGTGAAAAGAAACCAACTCAATCCTTGATCTCCATCATTGGTTGTCTGCAAATCGCTTACATGCTGTTTTTCATTTCAGTTGCAGAAATTTCACTTTTAGAAGAGAAAGAGAGCGGAGAAGAGAGAAGGCAGAGAAAATAAGAGAAAGAAAAGAAATAAAATGAACAACCGTGGTTAGAAAAGAATATAATCCAACGGCTGATCAAAAACGCGTTTTAGATGACATATACGTTTGGCGTACGAAAAGTACGGAGGTACATCAAAAATGGTGAGTGTTTTCAAGGAAAGCTTGTTCTCATTAAAAGGGGGAGATTACTGTGAAGAACTTTTAATGAATTTTCACCAATATGCGAGTCCCACTGTGGGATCATTAAATTCAGTTTAGTAGTACTTGTGATGAATTATCACCCCCTGGTCAACTTCTAAAACAAATCACTCTTGATTATAGCAAGCAAATGCTCTTGAAATTGCAATAGAATCTCCCAAATAATAGTGTTACAGAAAGGATTGACATGTTACTCCTAAAATGTCAGGTCTATACTTGAAATCTCACACTTTAAGTTACAAAATCTAAGAAGCTACAACCTTCTTAGTTAAATTTCAACCTTCTTAGCCATACTTCAACAAATGCATTTTCTACTAATAAAAGTAAGTATTAAATTTCAACCCATAAGAGGTTTGAAATGGACTTGAAATGAGTGACCAATACATCGTAGTTAAGTAAGTCTTCTTTGACTACAACCACTTCACTGAACCTTTGCCTGCAAATGTGTACAAGTTTCTATAATCTTCACTTCTTTGAGCGTTTCAACTACTTTAAACAATAACAACCACCTAATTTAGATCTTTTACCATCAAATTGAGTTAACTTTTGTCTCCAAAACCCCAAAGTTCTTTTTACCTTTTAACTTCTTCTTCTTATTCAAATTAATATTGTTAAGCTCATTGTTATTAGTCGTCTTAGTTAAACTCATTTTTCCAAATTAAATGAATTCGGATTAAAGCTCGACAAATTAGGTCTCTCTCTTCTTCTATTTATTAGAACTCGAACAAAACCGTAACTAAAATACTTTTGAGAACAACCCATTAAACTGAAGTTTTTGCTTTATTTTATCAAATTCATCGTCAATTCATCATATCATTTGTAAAAGCCAATTCAGCTTTACCTATTATAGAAAACACTCCAATTTAACTTCTACCAAATTCAAACCCTAAACAGAAAAAAATAAAAAGTTTGCGTATGTTTTGAAAATTCTTAATAGAGAAATTAAGGATAAGATGAAGAAGGAGAAGAAGTCGTATTTATGTAAAAGACATAAAAACTTTACATGACTATGTAATATTTAGTCATATTCATATCTGGACTATGTCAGTTACATAAAACTGAAAACTAAAACAATACTGTCAGTCTTACAAGACTTTTATCGATACTTTTTGACCATTACACTTGTTGACTTACTATACTTATTACCCACTCAAATTGATAGTGACAGACACTGATCAGTTTGGAATAGAACCAATAAAATGTCATGCAAACAACAACAAAAAATTCAAGCTCAACTCTTGTAAGAGGAGCAACGACAAGAAAAATTGTAATTGTGTTACTATACAGTTAGGATAATCAAAAGAAACATGTTTCTTTTTGACCATTAGAAGATCACCAGTAGTAGAAGTAGAAAAATATTCAAAAACATTAGTGGATATTAAAATACTTCCAAACTGATCATGCCAAAGCAAATAATTTGTAGAATCAAGATTGTGTGATAAGAAATTCATAGTATTGGTAAATCGAAGAGTAAAAGAAATACCAGTCAAGGTGGAAGTCGACATTTCGATATTCGCATGATTATGCTGTTTTTCTTGCAAATTGCTTTTATTGTTGTTGTTGTTGTTGTTGTTGTTGTCATCGTTGTTATTGTTGATGTAATCACCAATTTATTGTAATTACCATCAATCAGAAAATTCTTAATTTTGGGGAAAATTGTTGAATTGATTTGGCTCTAAATTTATGATATAAAGCTAAAAATTGTCGTATAAATTGTTGATCTTTGAATATTAATTGATTTTAGAAAATTTCTATGGTTAGATCGATACCCTATTTGATACCATGAGAATTCTTAGTAGAGAAACTGAGAATAAGATAAAAGAGAAGAAGAAGTCTTATTTCTGTAAAAGACATGAAAACCTTACATGACTATGTAATATTTAGAAAGATTTATATCTACACTCATTGGTCATAAACCGACAACTATACCAATACTAAGACCGATGCTTTAAAAGACTTTGATCAATACATTTTGACAATTGCACTTGTTGACTTACTATACTTATTATTGCTAATATAAACAATCAAGTGGTAGTGATTTAAACTTGAACAAACTAAGTTAAGAACTAATACAACTCTACAAATCAAGACTCTAAAAATGAATGCATGGTGTATGAAACACTAATATTACAATTTTAAAATAGACCTTACAAATCATTTTGAATAAGACAAAAAGATTAGAGTGGAAGATAAACTTTGAGGTTAAAGTTGTCAAGAGATAAAAAGGAAAGAAACCCTAACTTATAAAAGAAACAAAATCCTTCTCCTCCTCATCTTCTTCAGACTGCTCTTATCTAAATTAACCACCATGACTGAATACGTAGTCCTTCTTCATACTAAAGATGCATCAAATTTGAATATTTGAAAATGTTCCCACGCATATTGACTTCAATATTGTCTTAATTATTTCAAGTGTATGTTTTTTATTTGAAACATCAAAGGTATGTAATCAAAATTGATTATTATTATTATTGACGAGAAAGACGCTGGTAAAAGTATTGAATCAATATGTTAACAACCTCAAAAGTACCTTAAAAAAAAAAACCTCTCAAAACTATATGTACGTATATTGTGGTTTATACACATTGTATTTTTAATAAATAATACATATTTCATAATTAAGTCAACATTGATGATTATTGTAGTATGCGTCCATCGTTATATACGTATTACCAAAAATATGATCGGTTTGGGCTTGAAGCAAAAACGAATTTCCAATATATACGTTTAATATTTCTTTATATAAGACCATAATTTTTGTATAAGAGAGCACTAAAATATTTTTATGTAGTAAACAATTCAATTCATGTTGGCACCGTCTAAATCTAAAAGGTCAACAATATATATTATCCAATGAAGAAACCTAATTATCACACTAATAATCAACTTGAATGTTATTTCATCATACCAAGTGATGGGGATATTAACTTTTCATGAAGAGAAACGTCGAGAAGAAGCACATAAGGCAAATTCATATGACGTCGGTGGTGCAGTTAGTGATTCTTCAGCGACGATCTGGTTTACATTAGAAGGTCGAGCCAAGAAACACAGAAACTCGTTGTATCATGAAATTCAAGCCGTTAAAAAGAGTGGGTATTCACCGACTGCAGAGATTGCCTACGTTTTCTAGGTAACCACTATGCTTTCACTCCAAAAGAAATCAAAAGGTTTGGTCGAGATACCTGTGATCTTTCCATGGAGACTAGGAATTTGATCCAGACATATTTTACCAGTCATCCTGAAAGACTTCTTGAGCTTTTCTTCTCATATAGGAAGCTAACTATGTAGCGGACCATTGTTCAAAAGCCTTCAAGGGATCAAAACCTGGGAAGAAAATTCGTGAAGGTTTCCAATAAAGTGAGGATGGAAGTGTGCTTAGAGATGCCAATGGAGATTTTCTGAGATATGTTGATGAGTTGACTCCTACAAGCATGTATTTTGAAAAGAGGTACAAGAGAGGATTGGGAGGATTGGAATTCTGTAGGTATAAGAACAAGAGAAAGGATGATATGTTTTAGGATTTTAGGGTTTAGTAAATTAGTACCCCTTTTACTTTCAGCTTATCCTATTTACTTAGCTTAGATTATTTTCTTCAACCACACTTGGATTATGTGGTATCCTTGTCTTTTGGATTGTTGGTTTCAATGCAGTAGTATGTTTTCCAGATTCCTGTCCATTTTTCTTACATTGTCGTTTTACTTTTGTTAGTTGCCTGCTTTTATACTTGAAAATATTGATTTCAACAAGTTATAAATGTATGGGTGGTTTAATGTTAACTGCATTCTTATACTGAATTCAACTGCAATTGATGTTTACTTGGTGGTGTTTCATGACCTAAGTGAGATCCATAACTTCTATTGTTCTTCTTCTGTAATATGTATTGGATGTATTATTTCTATGTCATTCAATTTCATCCTTTTCTTTTTGCCTCTTGAAAAGTCATGATATCTTTCCAATTGGTTTTCAACTTGAGTTGTGAAGTCTGACTTATTTATGTTGAGTTAGAGTTTAAGGCTTTATTTTGTCGTGAAAGATGCTTCACCAGCCCTCTTGTTCATTCAAAGCAATCGATAAGAAGCACATAAGGCAAATTCATATGACTTTGAAGCAATCGACGCATATTTCACTAACGATATTAATCAAATTCCAATTGTTATTCGAAAACAGGCTTTACTAAACAAGAGCTGAAAGAAGTTAAAAAACATGGATCAAAACAACACTCGTAATATCACGAGAGGTGTATGGAACTTGAGTGCCCATAATGTACAACATATGGAAAGTTTTCAGGGGTGTTGGATACATAAAGTTTAATATATTATATTTCTTACGTTTATAGTTTAATAACTAGTGATTTTGCTGCGTTTGTTTGTTTCAGTTGAAGTTTGGTAGGCAACCAGATGAATTCTATCATTACTTTAGGAGAAAAAACTACCATGTTTTAATTGGTATCTTCAGGTCCGTGGAAAGGCATATGGTTGAACATATTGGATTTCCATTCGCGGAGTTGAATTATATTGATTATTGGTTAATCTCTCCAAATCTTACTCATAGAAAACCTATAACATAAAAGTAAGTGAAGGTTTTTTCTTCCAAATTTATACTCAGTTGATCTTTGTGCAATTTTTTTTCTCCAGATCCTTCAATGGAGATTCTGCATCTTATTGCGATGCTATATACATTTGGAAAAGTTTTGAAAAGGCTTTACCGGGATCATGAATATTAAGTTGCAGTTTGCAATATTGTATTTATCATTGGTTATTTTGTCATAAATTTCTTGAACACCCTAGTTGGTTGTTTTGTTTGTTTGAAATATCTTCTGAAGTTTGATATAAATCTTGTGCTTGTTATAACTATTCTAATTTTTGAATGGTTTGAGTATGAAGTTTCTAATATTTTAATTACATGGTTCCCAATATTCCTTATATGCAATACATCCTCAATTTGAATAATCAACATCAACTCAGCAATACTGTGAATAATGGAGAAGACTCGAACACAATAGTTACAATAAAACAATTACGTTTTGATTGAATTCATGCATTAATGACAATTATAGGTTTATAGTTGTGCAATTAGCGTAAGCTTTTGGTTTTCTAGTTTGCTCATTTTCATGTGTTCCTTTCGTCATTCAAAGTCGATACTTCTATTTTATATTTTTTCATTCAAAAAGGGATACTAAGTAATGGTAAAAAGATTTTTTTTTTTTGTAAAATTGGGTAAATAATAAAACTGTATATCACCTAGATGATGGGAGTATTTTACATACGATCAGCTTGATATGTGGCAAAGTTGAAACTTTTGCTCTCCTAAAAAAAACTTAGTACTTCTAAAACTTTTGTTTTCATTTATTTACCTTCAAAAAACTTTATTATACAAAAATCTTATGATCATAAATGTTAGGATCATCTATAAATCTATAACAAAAAAATTTCTTTTCTCATGTAAAATTAAAATATTTTTTTTCTTCTTCTTATATATTTGATCTTGATTGGATTTATTGGTTCGATCTTGATTCAATTTCAATATTGTGTTTGACATTGATTCAAGTCATTTTGATTAAGAAATTTGTTAGTATTAATTAGAAATTCATTTTGACTTGTTTAGTCAACCCCTATAAAACCGTTGAATCTAATCGAAAAAGTCAATGAGATGAAGATTGCTGGTTCAAAAAACAAATTTCCTTTCATGAAATCCAAAAACCTGAATGGAAAACAAGTATTTAAAGCAACGTGTGCATATTGCTCTTTTGACAATTGAGACAATAGCCAAGCAGTAGTATACATATGATTAACTTTTGTACATTGAAGAGGAAAAAAGAAAATGATTGGACATATTTTTCTTCTCCTTTTAAGTTTGTCGAGCAAAAAAAAACAGAGGCAGGTTCAAATGAGTAAATTCAGAATCCACTTTTTTTTTTAGGTTTTTGGGTTTGTTGGAATATGACCAATATCTCAAACTAGGTGAAAGATTTAATTCAAGTAAGCTGGTGGCTAACCATTTTCATACTTATAAAAACATGGCATTATATGTGGCTAGCCTTTTCTGGGCATGCAATAAAAGACTAGTGGTGAGCTATATAAACCTAAAATATTTGTTCGAATCATGCACTTAATAAATTACCACGTTTGAGAATGACGTTTTTTTTTCTTCGTTAAATGATGGAGCCAACTAATTTCATGTTATATGACGAATTTTGTTCGTAAAACCGTATTCACATAATTAATCCATCATTTAAAAGTGTCATTAGTAACCCATTTTGGACTAGTAAGAATAAAATGATTAGTAGAAAATCATTAAAGAGGAAGAAGAAAATAAGGTGCAAATTATTGAAGGTTTGAAGCAGTAAGAAACTGGCGTGGTACAAATCTTGATCCAAATGGTGGAATTGTACTTAACTGTCCAACGAAACAACTTAATATCACAGGGTGACGTTTAAACACAAATTTTTAATAGTTTTGTCTTAAACAACGTTATATGTTAACATTTTTTTTTTGTTGATACATGTCATATGCCCAGACCTGTCCATGATAGTTCTAAAGCCACTAAGCCTGCCTCCCCCGAACAAACCCCACCCAATCCCCGTAAGTATTTACGCAACATGCTCTATGTGCCCACTTGCTATACCCTTTCCATAGGGGACAAGGTTATCATCTCAACCAAGAAAATATGTGTGGTTGGGGGACTCAAAGCTCCAACCTCACACATTTTTTAATAACATAATAACGTAGATAGATAAAGTGTTAAAAGCTACAACAACATTTTAGCACCTTCATATCGGTAACCATTACATAATTATTATATATTTATCATATACGGTGAAGCATATTTTAGAGAAGATACTGAAGGCTATAAACTCTGATATTTCTGACATCAATAAAAGAGTAATTTTTTATGAAAACATTGCTCTGAATGACCATATGGTATCTGGGGATGTATCAATGGCTAAATACCACAAGTGCTGTCTCGAAATTGTTGAATTTTGCCAATCTGGAAATACGACTGTTGCACATGGAGTAAGAGGATATTACAAAAGGATACAAAGAAGGATAATATATTAGTACACAACATACACATTTGATATTTCAGTTAATAATCGAGAACTAAGAGCTAGCAAGTCCAGTGGAGACTGGCAGATCAATTAATTTTCTACGGCAAATGGATGGACAAAACCAGTTTTGGGCAGTGGGTAAAGAGTTTATCATGGGAATTATAAATGAATATTATATATTGAGACGAGGTATCAAGTTAAGCCAAGTATCGTCTTAACTTGAGATGGTCGTCTTAATTCCCTATGACAACAGTCATATTTTAACAACCAAAAAGCGGTCACATTTTCAACACTATAGATACCATACTCATTTAACTTCTCAGCTTACACCAAAATTCACTATTTTCTTGGAATTTTATCTACTAAAATATCTGCTAATTTTAGATCAACTTATCTATTTTGTTTTTTAAATACAACTTATCTAAACTTGTCAATAGAAATGTTTCAATCTCAAGATATTAGGCGACAAAGAAATGGAAACCACATTTGAGTAAACCCAGTAAACTTATGCCGGAAATATAATCAGACTCTAGTGAAGAGAATAATCCCAATCTACTTTCCGGTCGAGAATTATCCAAAGCTCAAGGTCATATGTCTACAAAAGTTGAGCGAGATAACGATGCTCAAAAACCAAGAGGTGGTTGGTACGAAATTAGCAAAGTTTATGCTGAGCTACCTCCTGGTTCCAAACTTATTATCGATTGAACCATATTGATGCAAAAAAATAACATCTCAAATTGGTGTTTGTACTGGTGGAGCGTTGGTGGTATACTACATATTGTACAAGTTTCATTTTACATACTTCGAAATACCTATGTCAAATGTTTTGATTTTGTTTTAATGCAATTAATACGAAGGTGTGTATGAAATTAACAATTTAATGTTTCTATAAGAAAAATACCATTATATTTTTCCTACTTGGATACCTTCCGGTGTAGGAGATGATATTCCTTTCGACCAAGAAATTTGGTTGGCATAACATAAATATAAAAATGAACTTTTATTGTACTTTACAGTAACAATCCAGGCGAAGCACACAAACTTAATAAGTGGTGGAATTCTTAATTCTGGTTTAAAGGCATTATAATGAAAAAATTACATGACAGAGGCATTTAAGATTTGTATACTGATAACCTGAAGCGGATACATAAATTGCCAAGGTTTATATTTTATGGTTACTTGGTTCATGTTTTTTACCCAACTCGAACGCACTAACTCAAGTATGATGGCTTGAGGTGTTGCGATATATGGAGGCTGCTTGCACTTATGGTTGGGGGTTTTCTATCTTAGCCGAGTTATACATTTCTCTCGATATCTCATGCTTGGGTTTGTCAAGCCTCGAAGGATTTGGAGCCTCATTGAGGTAAATGCGATAATACATGTTCTTTAGTTTTATATTAGTTAAAAAGAAATTTAGCAAGTAACTAGTTGTATGATGTTTACTTTGAACTTTGGTGGTGTACTTTTTTTTTTTACATTGGTGTACCAAGACTTTTAGACTACAACAAAAAATATTTTTCAATTATAATAAGATAAAATGCCGATAACTGGCATAATAAATAAAACAACATAGAAGTAGATAATATGCATGCGTGAGATACAAACACATGCTTAGGAACAAATATACTATTAAATGGATGCCACATGAGGATTTTATGGAGATGAGCTATCATGTTTCCCAAAAAATCATAAACTTTTTGAAAAAACGGGGGTACAACAACCACACCCAATATTTCGCTTAGCAATCTGCATGGACAAACTCCAATATACTTTCAAGAGAATCAACTAGACTCAATCTTAATAAAGTATATCAAAGAGTTATATCTCTCTTTCTTGATTCAATTCTTTCTCAAGCAAATATAAATCTGCGAGTCTAATTGAATACAAGAGAAATCACTTGAACGGTACCAAAGACCAATGTTCAAGGATCAATCAATTTCCAATCAGCAACCAAAGGTCGGATTTCCAATTGATTGATTCAAACTCACAACCTGTGATATTTCAATCATATGAAAAAATATAATGCGGAATAGAAATAACACAGACACCAGAATTTTGTTAACGAGGAAACCACAAATGCAGAAAACCCCGGGACCTAGTCCAGATTGACCACCATACTGTATTAAGCCGCTACAGACACTAGCATACTACAAACTAACTTCGGTATGGACTGTAGTTGAACCCCAATCAATCTCACACTGATTCAAGGTACAGTTGCGCTCCTTACGTCTCGATCCCAGCAGATACTACACACTTGATTCCCTTAGCTGATCTCACCCACAACTAAGAGTTACTACGACCCAAAGTCAAGACTTTAATAAACAAATATGTATCACACGTAAAAGTCTACAGAATAGATAAATCTGTCTCCCACAGAAATACCTACGAGTTTTGTTTCGTCTTTTGATAAATCAAGGTGAACATGAACCAATTGATAACCCAGACTTATATTCCCGAAGAACAGCCTAGTATTATCAATCACCTCACAATAATCTTAATCGACGCGGAGAAAGAAGATATTGTGGAATCACAAACGATGATACGAAGATGTTTGTGACTACTTTTATATCTTGCCTATCGGAGATATTAATCTCAAGCCAATCGTTATGATTGTACTCAAAACGATAGAATCAGCAAGATCAGATCACACAACTACGCCGAAAGTAATATCGGCCTGGCTTCACAATCCCAATGAAGAAACCTAAGGTTAAAGGAGAATCGACTCTAGCTAATACAACTAGTATCACACGGAAGGTGTGGGGATTAGGTTTCCCAGTTGCTAGAGTTCTCCCTTATATAGTCTTTCAAATCAGGGTTTGCAATCAATGTTAGCTTGGTAATAAAGCATTCAATATTCACCGTTAGATGAAAACCTGATTAGATTCAAGCTAATATCTTTCAACTGTTGGATCGAAAACTTAGCTTGTTACACACGAATGAAATGCACGATTTTAGGTTTGTGTAACCGTACCCAAACATGTACATTTGTTGGTTCAACAATAGCTAACCAAATGGTTAGCCATATGAGCACTTTCATATCAACCATATTCTTGTTCACCATAACTAGTTCAAATGACTCAAATGAACTAGTTAGAGATTTGTTCAATTGCAAGGAAATCTTATGTAACTACACAAGACACAATCGAAGCAAAAACGATTTGATTCACTCGAATCGGTTCATGAACTTTACAGCCACGGTTTTCATTTAGTATTCCTTAGTTAATATAAATATAAGTTCACGAACAATCGTCTTTAGATATAACCAACTTAAGTTCACGGACTTAAGTTCCCGGAAGGAGATCTCAAACTCCAACAGATTTTCCCGGGTCGACAACTTCCGCCAGTTTGCGGACTGGGTTCGCGGACTGAGTTCACGGCTCTTGTTCCGGTTCTCTTGATCAACAATGTTCGCAAATTTCGGTTCAAGGAAAAAAAAACTTATACATATATGTGTTGCCACACAATGCTTATATCCAACATTGGTTATATAATCTAAATTCTCATTTCAATCATTGAAATATTTTTAGAGGACGTTATATAGTTGTTACTCACAAACCATTTTTCGTCAAAGCAATTTTCAAAGTGATTGAAACATAACATGACTTTCATCACTAGGTAAAGATGAACTTGGCCAAAACGAAAGCTTACTAACACATATTTCGAGAAATAGATAGGAGAGATAAACTCGGCTCGAAATAGCAAATGTGTATAATCAAAGTCTATATAGCAAAACGACTTTTGTCTCAAGAATAGGAGATATATTAGATAGACTTTTGAGTGATAGATAAGTTCAAGTCTCCACATACCTTTTATTCGATGAAGTTCCACCAGTTCCTTGAGTAGTCCTTCGTCTTGTATGATGATTGCCATGGAGTTCTTGAGCTCAACTACACTTTCTATCCTAGTCCGAGACTTAGCTATAGTATACTAGAAATCAAGACTTATAGTTTTGATCACTAACATTGAAAAACATGCATGAGATAGCAACGCATGCGAGTTAGACTGAGCAATGCTCTAACAATCTCCCCCTTTGTCAATTTTAGTGACAAAACTATCAATACATATGGAATACAAAAATAAATAAATTTTAGTGACAAAACTAGCAATGCTCTAACTTTTGTAGCTCATATTCCACATGCCTAATCTTCAAGATTACTCGAAATCTTCGTCACTTCCAAGTACTCCAATGATCCCAAAGGTTATAAGTTCAACATCATCGTTGTAGAAAATCCGTAGCTATAACAACGAGAAAACAAGAGTTCTCAATCATTGTTATACAATGTCATAATATCATTATATAGTATCAAATTTCAATTGTATCACAACTTCGACAACAATACTATGGTGATATGTATCACTCCCCCTTAGTCAATACTCCATCTCACATGGAAACCACTCCCTGTTATATAATGATCCGAAAACCATATGTATTTGTAGTGCGAACTACATATTAATTCTCCCCCTTTTTTTCAATAAAATTGGCAAAGGTACGAAAACGGGATCCTAATGAAATTTCCGAAAGAGACACTTCATGACCAAAAGAAAACACATATCATCTTATTTAGATGCAATCATATAGCCGAAGCTAAATGCATTCATCAAGGAGTTTATAAAGATATAAGATAACCCCTTTAATATTCCACAGCCGCACTCCCCACAAAGATATGGAAATTAAGCACAAGTTCAATTAAGAACTCTCCTCCATAATATGTCATTCCCGAAAGAACAACAAGAGCGACCTTAATTTCAAGAGAAAAGAAAGATTTCTTTGGACATAACAAATCACATACAAGTATGAATTTGAATCCAAAATACTCAAATAAATTAACCACAAGAGAACCCATGATTAATTTAATCGGAAATGCGCAACATAAGTGAACTTATGGAGACTCAAAAATACTCAATTAGATTAATCACAAGAGAACCCATAATTAATCTAATCGGAATACACAACCAAATTAACCACAAAAAGTAATCAATTTAATTGGTCATGCTCGACATAAGAAAACTTACGAAGCAACAACTAAATAACCAAACGAGGATGATTAATTTAGTTGAACATGCTCGACATAAAGTACCTCACGGAGCAACAATTAAGCCAAAGAATAACTCAGTCGATAGAGCTCAACATAAGACACCTAATGGAACAAAACAGTATAAACACAAATTGTGGATCGGAGGTCGACCTAATACCGTGGAATAAGCAAGGACTCATTCTATTTTCCATCACCATTTGCACAATGACATACAATAGACATAATCCTTTTAAACAAAAGATTTTAACCTATCTTCCACCAATAATTGACATAATATGCTTAACTTTTGTATTTGTCAAAAGTTCATTCCTTATTTTATCAACACATGCATATCGACATATAAAGGACTTAACTTTTTACAAGGTATGGGACAATCACAGTTCACGGACGCAAACACACATATCCCATAACAAATTACAATATATAAAACCGTAAAGATTAATACTGCAAAAATCATCTTCCAAATAATTTTAGAATTTAAACCAATAAATCTAAAAACATGAAGATGAAAATGTTGGACATAGCTATGTGTAATCACAATAAAGGCTATTCCAAACTCTAGTTATTCTTCTAAGCAAAACAAGAAAATAGAAGGTTTACTAGGCAAAATTAAGGAAAAATCAGAGTTCATTGAGAACCTCATATCTTTCAATGAATCCATCAAAGAAGGTATCACTGATTTCCTTTATTCTCTTGACCGTATACTCACCATGTTCGTGAGTTAAAACACTAACTTTGCGATCAACAACCCGAGCAAGCTATCTAGCTTTGACGCAGTCCATGATGAGCTCCTTTTGATTCCTTATCAGAATATTCTGATTAGCAAGGAATCTGGCCTGACCATATAGGAGTTGGTTTATTTGCAATTGAAGATTTGCAAACTCGACCTTTGAATAGTTCTGAAAATGAGTTAAATCCTTGATAGAATCATCAATCCAGGAGTTGTGATCCTTTCTTTCAAGCATCTTCTTTAGAATCAGCTCCTGAATTGACTCACGTCCCTAATTGTCTTCCTCCATATCAAGATGCACAATCTCTTGAGATTTTGCAGAGTTCTCCATGTATTTTTTTTGTTAGGAAGGAGAAACACAATACATAATAGGTATGTATGTGTTTATAAAACGAGTCGGAAACTCTTGTTACGAAAACTCTAAGAACTCATGAGAGGAGAACGGGAACGTTTGTGGACCGTCAGTATAAAAACTCAACCAAAAATAATATACAACATACTTGAGCATTTCTCAATCATTATCCTTGCACCTATCAAGTTAGAAACAAGGAAAAGAATACATGGAGTTAGGTGTTAGAGTGGAAATTAATCCCACTATGATCATCGAGAAAGGAGTTGTACATATCATCTGATAGTTTGATTTTTGTTTTCTTCGCCTTTCTTCAGTTAACCTTCATCCCATAAGAGTAAGATACAGTCTGATTAACATATCTATCAGAAGGCTTTCTCTGAGGACTAAATATAGGACCTCTTGCAATTGGTTCAAGAGGATCAGAATAGAGAGAAATCCATTTTCTAGACTTAGCTTTATCAGACTCATCCTTATCACAAGGAATATGTTCATTAGTGGCAAAACAATTTATACCATTGAGATGAACTTGTTCCCTGTGATGATTTCTAGAATAGAAATCATTTTTATAAGGTTTTTGGTTTTCTATGGGCATGAGATTCACTGCAGAAGTCGACTGACTATTTACTCTATTGATAGTAGAAAGAATCAAATTATGAAGATTCGAGATTTGTTTCCTTCTGGCAAGGCAATGGATAGCATACTGATTCTTTTTCCAACAGAAAGTACAGGTTCGTGGAGGAGAAGCAATAACTGGCACTTGTTTTAACTTCATAGCCATATGAGAGGGTTGTAACTCCTTGTTGACACCACCTTCTTCTGGCGAGCATTTCTTCATGTGCTGTAATTCACAAGAATTAGTTGGTACGGAAGAATTTCTCCTTAAGACAGAGTTTTCCTTTTCCAAGGATCTGCACTGTTCATGGGCTATAACAAGAGATGCACCTAGTTTCTCTTTTTCAACACGAATTATGTTTAGATCTGATGAATGCGTCTCGATCATCTCTGTTTCTCTCTGATTGAATCTTCCTTGACAATATCCTCAAGAACACTAATCTTTTCACGCTGTAGAGTAGTTTCTTAGAGAAGTTTTTCAATATTCTTAGAGAAAGACTCAATGATGTTATAGAGTTCACGTTCTCGATCAAGAGACTTTTCAAATTCATCAATAAGCTGAGCATGATCCTGAAAATCAATAGCTTCAGTGGAATTTTTTGAGATTCTGGTGAGCTCCATTTCAGCTTTTGCCAAAGTGTCACATGCCTCATGAGAGGGAGAGATGTCAACATCTGATAGAACAATCCTTCTACCTCGGGATTTGGAAAAATCAACTAAGGACTAATCCTTTGAGGTGTTTCCAAGACACTTTGATGAGTGCCAAATATTGCATATTTCTATACCTTTTTATTGGCAATTAACTCATCTTTTGTGCTTTAAAATCATATACTATCCAAAATTCTGTATTTTCTTTGTTTTCAAGAATACATACTTGTACTAATTAATTTTGTGTTTTTAGGTACTAAATAAAGATTGAATGAATTACAAAGCCAAAAGAGCAGAGAAATGGTGAAAATGGAAGAGAGACAACAAAGGCTCCCGCTGGAAAGCAGTGAAGAATATCTTCCGTGAAGAATAATTTATGCACATTATCAGCAAGTGAAGAATATCTTATGCACCTCATCTGCGAGTGAAGAATGTTGTTTGCAAAACCAAAAACTAGAGTGGGCTTGAGATTCTTTAGCTTTGAAGAAGACATGGGATTAAAATAAATACAAACCAAGACCCAAACTCGTTTCTATTGTGAACCGTCAGATTCAATACAGTTGTTGAGCATCCAACGTCATCTCCTCATGATACATTAGATTTGATACACCTTCCCAACACCCTAGCACCTACCATTTCTTCCCTTAGTCGAACAGAAGCCAAACACTCCCTTGTTCGTCGTTCTCATCCCCTCTTTCATCTGCAGATGCAGTACTGCTCTCAGTTCGCCTCCCCCCATCAATCACCTCCATCTTCGACCAACTCTGAGCCCGAATAACCTATCATCCATCCTTTGAAATCAATCAACCTCCTAGCCTCTATTTATCTCCATCATAGCTTCTTTTCCACATCAGTAACCCTAGAAGCTAGGGTTGAGAGAGATAAGGCTAGGGTTAGCCTCAATAACTAAAAGCAAACATCAAATCAAGAATTGTAGAGGGGGTTTGTCGGGAAAACACGTTTTGAGTGAGTGGTTGTTTTCTAATTATCAAATTATAATATTTGAGAAGAAAATTGGGTATCAATAGGGTTCTATGTAATTTGTATAAGCATCCAATTCTAGCTGGATCAACTAGTTTCCATAATATATTTATGTTTTTAATCATTTTCATCATGTTCTAATTCACTCTGCTAGGGTTTAGATGAAGCCCTAGCCTGATACTGTGTGATTCATACTATGTGTGTTGTTCTTGGATGCTTGAATTGTTTAGGATAAAATTTAATCTAAGTACGTCAAAATTTTGCTCTCACTGTATATTCCATGTATCCATTGTAGTTAGAATATCACTGTGTTGATTATGCTGCAACTCATGCTTAAACAGATTGTTATTGATCCTTAGATTAGTTGTGCTTTAACTAGAAAGTTAATGTTTTGGAAAGATACCTTAGTTGTGATTGAATTATCCAACGGAGAAACACCTTAGATATATGGCAGAGTTGATCGTCACCCTTATCTGCTATAAGTACAAGAATAACATCATTAGTTGAATACATAGTGTAGGGTATTGGTGGAGTTGAAGGCCCTAGTATTCTCATTATCATTGTCTTACATCGTGTTTTACTACTTTAGTTGCTACCAATTTCTTCGTCGTATCGACATACCAAAAATCCTTTTGTGCCGCGTATCATTGAATCAGTTTAGTAAAGACCTTAGAATCATCTCTACAACCACCTTGTCTCTGTGGGATCGACCTGTATTTGCTTTGTCTCCAATAGACGCTGTGCACTTGCAGTTTGATATAGTCGTATGCTTCTTTCAAGTCCTACCAAGTTTTTGGTGCCGCTGCCGGGGGTCGGCAGCAGTGTAGCTGAAGTTTTCTATCTTTGCTTTACTAATTTTCAGCTTTGCCTTGTATATATGTGCCTCGATTTTTCTGTTTTTATCATTGTTGGTGTAACTTAGTAGTAACCCATCTATCTAAATAAACTGTTTGTTGATGGTGGTTTTTAACTTAGGGTTAAAATCGTAAAACTATGCACCTAGCATGACGTCACCATGACCTCTAGCGCATCTATTGACCATTAACACATTTATCGAATCAACCAGCATGCTTACGTAAGAATTACCAGGGTACCTTTTTCTTTCTATGTATCATGTTCCACTGCAGAACCCCTAACATTGATTGACATCACCTATACAAAACCCTAAAATTCTCATGCTACCGCGCCAAGGCATGCCATCCATGCCAGCCGCACTTCCGTTCCCAGCAGCACCACTGCGCCAAGGCATGCCAGCCACACCTCCGTTCCCAGCAGCACCAACGCGCCAAGGCATGCCAGCCATGACAGCCGCACCTCCATGCCCAGCAGCACCACCGCGCCAAGGCATGCCAGCCATGCCAGCCGCACCTCCGTGCCCTGCAGCACCACCGCACCAAGGCATTCCAGCCATGCAAGCCGCACCTCCGTGCTCAGCAGCACCACCACGCCAAGGCATGCCATGCCCACGGCATGCCAACCTAGCCGCGCCACCTTACTGGCCTTCCCTATGCAGCAACTAAAACGAATGCGTACGACAATAAACGGTCCCCCTTCAATCCCAGGATCAAATCCTAGCAATCCAAGGTTACCTGACAACGCATGGTAACCTTTGGCCCGAAATCCTAAGTTTGGTCACGCCCAAACCGCGCCAAGGCATGCCATTCCCACGACATGCCAACCTAGCCGTGCCACCATGCTGGCCTTCCCTATGCGGATACTAAAATGAAGGCGTGCGACAATCAACGGTCCCCCTTCAATCCCAGGATCCCTAGCCATCCAAGGTTACCAGACAACTCATGGTAACCTTTGGCCCGAAATCCTAAGTTTGGCCATGCCCAAACCGCGCCAAGGCATGCCATGCCCACGACATGCCAACCTAGCCGCGCCACCATGCTGGTCTTCCCTATGCGGCTACTAAAACGAAGGCGTACAATAATCAAGGGTCCCCCTTCAATCCCAGGATCAAATCTTAGCCATCCAAGGTTACCAAACAACGCATGGTAACTTTTGTCCCGAAATACTTAGTTTGGCCACGCCCAAACCGCACCAAGGCATGCCATGCCCACGGCATGCCAACCTAGCCGCGCCACCATGCCGGCCTTCCATATGCGACTACTAAAACGAAGGCGTGCGACAATCAACGGTCCCCCTTCAATCCCAAGATCAAATCCTAGCCATCCAAGGTTACCAGACAATGCATGGTAACCTTAGGCCCGAAATCCTAAGTTTGGCCACGCCCAAACCGCGCCAAGGCATGCCATGCCCACGGCATGCCAACCTAGCCGCTCCACCATGCTGGTCTTCCCTAAGCGGCTACTAAAACGAAGGCGTGCGACAATATACGACCCCCCTTCAATCCTAGGATCAAATCTTAGCCATCCAAGGTTAACATACAACGCATGGTAACCTTTGGCCCGAAATCCAAAGTTTTGCCACGCCCACACCGCGCCAAGGCATGCCATGCCCACGCCATGCCAACCTAGCCGCGCCACCATGCTGGCCTTCCCTATGCGGCTACTAAAACGAAGGCGTGCGACGGCCCCCCTTCAATCCCAGGATCAAATCCTAGCCATCCAAGGTTACCAGAAAATGCATGGTAACCTTTGGGCCGAAACCCTAGTTTGGCCACGCCAAACCGCGCCAAGGCATGCCATGATAACCTTGTCGCGCCACCACGCTGGCCTTCCCTATGCGACTACTAAAACGAAGGCGTGCAACAATCAACGGCCACCCTTCCACCTTAGATGCAAATTTTAGTCGTCCAAGGTCGCTAGCCAATGCATGGTAACGTTTGGCCCAATGCCAAAACCCTAATTTTGGCCGCGCCTAAACTATGCCTCCTCGGGCACGCAACATCCCTCTTGAATTCTTCCTGAGTTTTACTGTCGGCTGTTTTCACCTCCCGAACGAGTTCAAAACCTAAATATCCTTGAGTAGGGAGATAGGAAATTCTTTTCCGGTCGATTTGAGGGGCGGACCGCATAGGGAAATTCTTTTCGCTATGCGGCTACTAAAACGAAGCCGTGCGACAATCAACGGTCGCCCTTCAATCTCAGGATCAAATCCTAGTCGTCCAAGGTTACCAGACAACGCATGGTAACCTTTGACCCAAAACCCTAGTTTGGCCCCGCCAAACCGCACCAAGACATGCCATGCCAATGGCATGCCAACCTAGCCGCGCCACCATGCTAGCCTTCCCTATGCGGCTACTAAAACGAAGGCGTGCGACAATCAACGGCCGCCCTTCAATTTCAGGAGCAAATCCTAGTCGTCCAAGGTTACCAGACAACACATGGTAACTTTTGACCCAAAGTCTAGTTTGGCCACGCCAAACCACGCCAAGGCATGCCATGCCAATTTCCTGCCCACTTTACCGTGCCATCATGCTGGCCTTCCCTACACAGCTATCAAAAACGGAAGAGTGCAACGATCAACGGCTACCTTTCCGCTTAAGATACAAAATCTCGACCGTCGAAGGTCGCCAAGCTAGCAAGTCTCCCAAGCTCGACTCGCCAGGCAACAACCATGTTACATGTTTTCACAAAAACGTTCGAGACATCAAACCACAAACTGGGGGACCTTCATTAGGTTTTGGTTTGGCGGTTTATAGCGTGCGGCGTACACTACGCCCGTAATAAGAAAGTGCAATAAGGATGAAGCAGTTAAGTAAATAGGGAAGTAATGGTGAAACGCTTTTCTTTTATGGAACATCAATTCCATGCGTTAACGGTTACCACCTCCTCCCATTTACTCACCCATTATTCCATTCCTTAATGAGACTAGAATACGTTTCACCCTGGCTTGTATAAATAGGTCTTACCTATTTCCACAAAGAAGAACAAGTTCGGTCAAGGATCAGACAACATTAAGAAAAACATTTGGCTAAGCTCTCCCATCCGTTAGCTTCCCATTTTATGATACAAGTCGTGAAACCACTACTCTTCCAGAATCAACCTGGTCTCAACACTTTCTTCGCTTCCCTCCCCAAAACCAACCCATTCTCCTCCTTTTTGTGACCGAAGCAAGTCTGGAACGGCCATTTATTGGTTTATGACGGATTTGTACAGATTGATCTCTCGAATCTAAAGTACTCCCGTGCAGTACATTGTTTAGGGTCTAAATTCGTTTCTCACCCACACACCCGAAATTACCAAAATCGGCAGAAACCATTATCACCCTCAAAAAATTGGCGACCACAGTGGGAGATTGATCTTTCGGTTACGATGTCAATTTTCGACCATTGATTCCATGCTTCGACCCAGATATCAAGACGGTAGAAGGAGGAGATCCGCTCAGGGATCGAAGACTCAGTTACCAGACAACCCGATTATCAGTTTTGACACGGCAAGGGATGACTGGGGACTGCCTAGTGTTTAAAAGCGAATAATCCAACCAGTCTTGACGCGGCAATGGGCGACTGGGGACTTCCCAGAGGTTAAAAGCAAAACGATCCGCTCAGGGATCGACGACTCGATCATCAAGTGACTCAGGGACGACTGGGGACTTTCCACAATTGCGGTGTTTCCCACGAAAGTCGGACTTGCACCTGACCAGTTTTCGTTAGCAGATCCAAAAAACCTAGTAAGTCTTGCCTAGAAAAAAATACATGGTTTATTATTTCAAGTTTTCACGGGAATGATAAAACCGATAGCCATGTTATGCTTCATCCCATGTCATCTACCGACACCCAACGTTCATGTTTCCATATCTTCCCTAGGATGTTTGTGTTACTTACAATCATAACCAAAAACATCATCCTAAAACAGTTCATCCAGAATAATAATCCAAAACCCTCATAGGTAACACTTGTCTATCAATCCAAAAATCCAGAAAATCAAAACTATAAGGCAGGCGTTCCATTTGCCTTTCGAAAAAAGAAAAAAAAAAAAAACGAAACAAAAGAATTTCAGAAGAAAGAGGTGCATTCAAAGGAAGCCATTCAACGGTGTTTTTCTCTTCTCGTAGAAGGCGTCCTTCGTCATTTGGAGGACCGCCTGTTTCAGCTCCAACTCTTTGGACAGCCTTTCGACCTCCGCTTCTTGTTGTTTGACCACGTCCGCGGAAGGACCTTTGGTCACCTCGGCCTGCAACTTTTGGATCTCAGAGAAACCATAACGCCCAATTCTTCGTGGAATCAGCCACCTACCCGTACGTACATACTTTGCATAATAACGATTACTAGTCACTATTTATGAGGTAGCCGACACTACTACGGTGATATTCAAAGAGAAGAACAAGTACTTCTACAAGTTTATGAATGACATACCTATGGCTAGGGTATACACCAACACAAGAAAACAAATTGGAAGAGAAACGCTAGAGTACAGACCTGGAATATGCTTGACCACTTTATTGCTACCGAGCCACGCCAAGCCAGCACCGTGCCAAGCCAACAGTCCGCGCCACGCTAAGCCAACGTCGTTCCAATCCAGCGCCCATTCCAAGCCGATCCAGCGCTAACAACTTGCATTTACCCAGCGCCAACAACTTGCATCCTTCCAGCATTGCTCTTGAACGCTCAGTAGGAGGGAATCAACAATCCAATTTCATCACACGTAGATATCAGGAACGACTTCTCCAAAATCGAGGCAAGGAGATCAGCAACCCCCCCTGAGTTCACAAAGACTCTCTTCTCGTCAGGAGATGCATGATTTCGGGGACTTCGCCCACAAAATTGTGCAGTCTATGGTGGAACATTTATGAGAGATTTTATTTTTTACCAAGGCGCAATGTCAAGACATATTTGCATCCCTCAACATCGTTGTGTCAGGAAAACATCTACTTCCAGCCAAGAAGCCGTTCCCAAACCCCTACCTCTCTTGGAAAGCACGATAGATGGAACTGAGGACTCCTAACCACTGTTCGCTTGAAGGGTGTCCAGTTTGATAGCACACTGATTGACGCAGCCTCTCCGCTTCAACGTCTTCTAGCAGCGCTCCGCTTCAACGTTCACTTCAGCAGCATTCTCTCCATAAGCTACTCCAGTATCGAAGCCGAAGCTTCAGCGTTTGTCTTCATAAGCTTCAACGTCCTCTCCAAGAGCCGAAGTCGCTTCAACGCCACACTCCTCCCTGTCAAGGATCGTGATCACATCCATCCAAGGATCGCAGGTGTGTCCACTTTTTGATCCATCTCGCCAAACCCCATGGTCATGGACATTTTACCCGCTTACGCATACAACCGATCCATTTGCTTCCATGGATGCCCATACAATTCTAACTGACCTACTTTGTTACCACGATAATGTAGTCTCTTATGATTACATCTACTACCAAGAAATGTTACCACTCATTTGTTGATACCAGCCAGAGCTTCACCACAGCAGCAATCGCTACAAAGATGAAAACATGTAAACCATACTTAGTGACTGAGGATATACACGGAATCCCTTCACTGTCAAAGCTCAGAATACACAGTCAACCAAAAGGCCATAGACACAACAAGGTCATCTACTCCTCAAGGATGCAACGCAAGAATATCATCACCTCTCTGTCTAGAAGACGCGTTCAACACTTTACGAGGCCGCAGAGGATCCCAAGCCTGCTCATAGGAAAATAACTTCAGAAACCGAAGAAAAATACGATTGGGGACTTCTCATCGCAATCCATCCCGACGACCATATTAAATATTCATGAGATAACTCCAGAGACGCGGCTGAAATATTTTCTTGAAGAAACAGAGGGAGCCATGATAAACAACATAACTCTCTCATTCCTACCACTTCACTATCCAGAGTATTTCATCATGTAACTTGTGAGCATCCCAGCGTCACATCTAGAAGAGTACGATAATCTTATATAAAATCCCGTGGACGTGGATTCAAGGCGATGCAATGAAAGTAGACTACACATGGGGACTACCAACGGGACGGTTTATGTGACAGTACGAACCTTTTCTCGGTTTTAACCGAACCCATTGGGGTTGGAAATCAAATTCTACCCCTGATGTGCTAAAAAGAAGAAAATAAAAATTAAATGTAATGTAATGTGCCTTTAACAATTTTGGGTGCCTTAATGGTGAAGATTAGCTTCTAAATAGTGAGTTTGTCTAAATCTGAATCATGGGTGCCTTAATATGCCTGTGTGCATGATGTGCACGTGTCACATTTGGAACTGAGAATAAAACTGAAGGATGATTCATTTTCTGCTGGGGGCTCTTTTCTTTCATGTCTTTCTCTTCACCTGGTTATGAGAAATACAAAAAGGAAAAGAGAATTTTATTTCCTCGAACCAAAAACCTCCGAGAAGAATCATTGAGCTTGAGATGGTGTTTGAGTTAGTATTCTTGGAGTGAAAATATATTGAGCATGACTGCATGAGGTTAGTATGATTTTCTTAATATGTGGTGTTTAATGCAATTTTGAGAAAAATAACGAAATGAGTTGTTAGAAACTAGGATGATTTCGTGTTGTACAAATCCATATTTATGAGTACCTTCACATGCTAAGTTTTAATTTGGGAGATTCTCAAATTGGGGTTCATGTTAGAAATATGGTGATCTTGATAAAATTTGTTCTCATGCAATTTGAATAGCATGAGGTTAATTATTTTAAGTTCATGAATTTGCTTGTATTCAATTGAGTTCTGCTCACTTACTTTTGAGAAATGGGTTTTGACCAAATAGTAGATTCTCCAATGGAAGCTTGTAAAGGTGAGAGGATTTCCTACTCTTTAAATTTTGTATGTGAATCTATGTAAGTGTATAAATCATGTATGTAGCTTGTAGAATGCATGCCTCCTTATGATTAATATTAAATCTCTACTAATGTAATCCATGAGTTTCGATGTGGTGGTTTCTGTTCTAAATGCATGTCTTGTTCTTATGTTGATATGGAGGGTTCAGTATTGAGCAAATTCTTTATGGAAATTTCTGATCTTCTAGGGAGGTGACATGTTCGATAAAATGCCTCAAATAACTATTAGCATGGCTACGCAGATAGCCTTTTTTTTTGGGTCGTTTCCGGTACACATCGGTGAGGATTTAGCTAATGGTTTCTTCACAAAAATTGTTCTTCTTAGTGTCCTCTATAGCCTATTAAAACGGCATAATGATTGGACTTGTAGATTCGGAGTTATAGTTAAGAGAAAACTGCATGTCAGAAATGATTTTCTGGAGACAGCATTTGACACGGTTTTGTCCGATGATTTTAAACCCTCTAGACTTTGAATTAGGTTTAGGTTCCTTCTAAGAAGTTTTAGTGGGTTGTGAGGGCTTTCCGAAATGGTATAGCATGCTTCGTTTAGTCTACTACTCTAGAACTTATCGCAGTTCAAACATAGCATGGCAGTGCTGAAATTTCTGGAAAGTGTGGCAATGGGTGCTAAATGACGTTTCGAGAAATAGACTTGTTTGGTGTTGACACTGGTAGGCCTGGAAGATGGGTTATTTTTATGTCCTACGGGTTATACCGCAAGTGCACGGCGTCTATCGAAGACGCGGCAAGTACGGGTCGAACCACAGAGACTTGTGGTGCTCGAAATGATCTAAGGCTTGCCTAAACTGAGTTTCAAGTGACAGAGTAACAAAAGGGTTGTAACATAGATATTTTTGTGCCAATACGGCTGATTTTTAGTGAAGAGAACCTAAACTAAGGTAAACAGTGACAAAGGTATGTTTGGGTTATCAATTCCACCACTAAATTCCTAGTATGTGCTTTCAACTAAGTTAAATGTCTTGTTCCTATAGTAGCTAAGGGCAACATGTGTCAATTCTCGCCACTTAACTAAGGAGTTTCTCCATGTAAAACTTCAAATACCAGCTAAGGGTACTAACCTGAGCATTAGTTATCTAATCAAGTATAACTAATCAAAGGAATTAGCATTTAATAATTGAAACAAAAGTCAGTAACACACTCAACATAGATAGAACCTAACTACAATCCATACTTGGCATGAACTGTGAGAGAAAAACATTGAGGTGTTAGAATTGAAGTTATCTAATAATATTAAGCATACAAGAACATTTCAACTGAGTTTAAACACAACTGTGAATTAGGGTTTCATCTCAAACCCTCACACTAAATTAAAACAAAATTAAACCTAAATGACACTCTGGCTAACCCAGGCGTGCTAATTTCACTCTCTACTCCTCTATTTATACATGCAAATCCAATCATTTCCTAACCCTAATTTCAAAAACAGAAATTACAATAAAATAACTCTCACCCACTTCTCTGAATTGCTTCTCCTCTTGTCTAATCGTCCTCGAACTCCATGCGTGGTTGTTGATCGAACCCTAGTTTTAGTTATCTCTAAATTAGCCTCTAGGTTATGAGAGAAGCTAAGAGAGAGGTAACTAACACTAGAGAGGAGGGAAGGTGGCTGCAGGCGGCTGTTGTTGAGCGGTGTCAGGAGGTGATGGAGGTGGAAGAGGTATGGTGCGGCTCGCTCGAGTTTGGTGTCGGGGTATGGGGGTGGAGTTGCTCTGCAACTGATGGAGACGGTAGAGAAGAGAAGAAAGAGAAAGTGAAAGGAGTAATGGGTCGATCGAATAGGGGTATAGGGTGTTGGATGCTTCGGTGTTGAGCAGGTACAGCAACGAACGATGGGACAGGCCGAGCGAGCGTTGGATGAGGCGGCTGCGATCTGAACGGCTGAGAGAGGTAGCCGGTTTTGATGTGATCTGGTGTAGCACGGGAGCAGCGATCTTCGATGCACGTGGAAGCAGCGACCGTTGGATGAGGGAGAAAGAAATCTCAACGTCTCAGAAGAGACGGGCTCGGATCCGGGTCATGGGTCGGGTCTAGCTCAAGCCCATGTCTTGTAGATGAGTTGCTACTTGTTGGGTTGCAACCATGCGCGCGCGAGCTTCGGCTTTACGCTCCTTGGGTACTTGACTCCAATTCTTCGCTCTTTGGCTCCTCAGATTCTCCGAGCTTTATTTATTACCTAAAAACACAAAATTAATTAATACAAATATTTATTCTTGAAAACAAAGAAAACACAGAATCTGAGATAATATCTGATTTATAAGCGCAAAAGATGAGTAAAATGCCAATAAAAAGGTGTATAAATATGCACTATTTGGCACTCATCAAATACCCCCAAACCTGAATTTTACTTGTCCTCAAGTAAAACAAAAATAAGAAATCCTAACTATACCCCTGTCGCAGGTCTCTCGAATGCATTTAGCGTATGCACTAAGCCTTTAAACCCCTAGGTGTCCCTAGTGGACGAGTTGTAGTCTCGTGAGGGTTTACCGTAGGTGTACCCACAAAACCTTCTCCAACTTCGAGTGTAAAAGAGTCTCAAGCCTCCAAGAAGCTATGAGGACATAGAGTTTCGCATGCTAGTAACGAAGTTAGAACTATCGAAGAACGCATTCTCATCCTTAAGTGCTTTGAGCGAGAAGTAACCATACCATATGAAAGAATTCGGATTCGATTGTGATCATAAGCCTCGACTTCGCCTCACCATTAGGGTTTTATGATAATTGCACTCAAAAAGATCGCTTTTTAGTCTCTCATGTGTGCAGGCGGGAATAAAGAGAGAAATCCCGCACACGTTGTAGGTAAGAAGGATAACCTTCCGAAATAAAATCTGAGACTCCACGAAGTGTGGACAAAAAGAATCTTTTTCTCGATGATCTCTAAGAAAGGAAATCAACCATTAGCAAGGGTGGGAGTACTCACTCACTTCTCACCCGATCGGCAATTAATATCACTCTCTCATAAGAAACCATAGAAACGTCTTGGTCTTCGGTCTTCGGTCTTCAAATGTTGATGATGAACTTCTAAACTTCACAAAACTTGACAATTTTTAACTTTTCTACTCAAATTCCTTGTTGTTTGGATTTTTCTTTTTGAATTTTTCTTTACCATGGTGGTAGCAAAAATAAGAAAATAAACTACAATATTTTTTTGATTTTTGATTTTTTTTTTTTTTTTTTTTTTTTTTTTTTTATAATAAGTGAAAATAAAAATACAAATACAAATAATGAAATAACTAACTCCATGGACAAAGGACTTTATCACTCAATTTTTCCACAACTTGTATTGTCTTGATTTTATAAATTTTATTAATTCTCATCTTATTTTCTTTTCATTGTTGCACATAAACCTTGGACTATATCAATTTTTCTTTCCATATTCTCGATTACTCAGGTTCTTTGTGATGATGATGTGTTTCTATGGGTCTTGCTGATTGAGAGAGAGAATGATGCTAACTAAGCAAATCGGTATTTAGAAGGAGTTTTCATCTTTAGACGTCACCCTCATGATTGACAAAAACTAGCACTCAAGAGATCAAAAGTAGTGCTTTGAAATTGGTGCGAAGTTGGGTAGCTCACCATTCCTACCCTAATTTACGTAAGGTGACACACACTCTAACAACTTTTCTAGAAAGTTGCAAAAAATTGAAGGTTGGTGCCTCACTTGATGTAAAATGGGTAGTCTCCACTATGGGTGATCACAATTCTACTACCGAATATCTAAACAAAGACCTAATTCGCCCTCCCAGGTATGGTTAAATCCAACTTTAACGCTCTAATCAACTAAGAAACCCGATTGCGTTTCCCAAACTTCTAACTTCTGTTATTTCGGTCGTTTCTCTATGTAAACATAGCTAGAAGCATGCTAGTGACTCTAAAATCTCTAAAAGTTGGAGGTTTTTATTTGCAAAAAGTTTTTGAATTTTTTTTTTTTTTTTTTTTTTTTTTTTGTAAAATAAGTGAAGTAAAATAAAAAGACTAAAAACTCTATATGCAAATGCAAATGCACCCCCAAACCTAAATCAAACATTGTCCTCAATGTGTCTACATATAGGAAAAATTTAAACTGGCACATACCATGAGAACTATGCTGATAAGAGAAAAGGGAAGAGATTACCGGATGTCGGCAGGAGCGAGGTTTGAGCTTCACTAGTCAAGGCTAGAATCCAACATTCTCAACGGAGATCATATCGGATTAGCACAATAAATGTACAAGAAGACTCAACCGATCAAGAAAAGAAAATTTAACAAGTCCTAAAAAGTTGAGGGTTAACCCAAAAAAAAAAATAATGTACAAAAACATGAAAATGGGCTTTGGTTTATGTGGGAATTTGTTTTGTTTGGGATTTGGTTTTTGTGGGTATTTGGTTTGTTGCAAAGTGTGTAGCCCAGAAGTGGATTGAGCCCAGTTGACAGTTTGGTTTGGCAGCCCAGGTTGGGTTCAGTTAGCCCAGCAGTGTTTGTGGAGCTCAGCTTTGGGGTCAGTCAGCCCAGCTATGATTGTGGGCTCCGGTTGTGCAGAGTGCAAGCCCAGTGGGTGGGCTCAGTTTGTGTGCATGTTATTGCAGCCCAGCAGTGGGTTTAGTTAGCCCAGGTGATGGTTCTCAGACTAAGTGACAATGGTTCTAGCTCATTTGGCACAGGGTCTGTTGTGTGCAGAGTTGGCAACTCTGTCACTGGCTGTGTGCACAGCTTGGCTAGGTGGTCACAGCTCAGGTTTGTGTCACAAAGACACGGACAAAGCTTTTTGCAAAGCACAAGGAAACAATAATGTGCACAAGTTATTTAACAGGCTTGGCTCAAAAGCTTATGCTCGGGTTATGTGGGATCTTGCTCAAGCTCACAAAGAAAACACCCACAAGGTGATGGCAACAAGTTTACACTAGCACAGTTCATGACTCAAGCACACGGTTATGTGCTCGGGTTGGTTAGGCTAAGTTGCAACAAAGCCCCACAAATTTCTGGGGTGGGGGTTGCACGGAGTTAATGCTCGAGTCAACAAAGCTCGGCAGATATCAAGGCCTAGTACACGGTTGAGCATGCATGGTCACAGATTCTCGTTCATACAAGGGTTGCCAATTCAACAGTCAAACACAAGAAGTTGGCCCAACAACTTCAGTTTCATGCACGAGCTATGCTATACAAAGACACGACTTGTGTTCATAAAGCAACTCACACAGCTTGAAAGCAACAGATTTAAGCAATATTAGCACCATTCACAACCTAGATTAACAGATTAACAGCTTAGCTTGCGCACAACACAGGTATTTCAGGGCAGATTCAAGGTCTACAAAGCACAGGTTTTCAGGCTGGGTTCAAGCATGCATTCAAGTAAGTTCAGAGTTGTGCAGCTAGTCTGACGATCAAAGTTATAGCACAAGCTTAGCATCTTCAGGGGACTGCACTAAGCACAAAGCAGACAATGGCTAAAAGGGGTTGCAAGGATATGCTCAGGGTTAGCAAGGCAAGGCAACACAGATAATAAATGCACAAATGCTGAGCAAAGCAAGTAAGCTCAAGGGTTCAGCAAGGCTGCGAGTTTCAGAGACCCTACACATACATGCAAGACTTGGCCAGGGTTTACGATTGGCAAAGCAAGTATACTCAAATGCTTAGATGCAATGTAATGCTAGTTCACACAAATGCTTTGAGCAAAGCGATTACATACAAGGGTTCAAAGAAGACTCGGGCGAGGCAATAAGTGAAAATGACAAAGTGTACAAGGGGCGGATCTGATGGTTATTTGTAAGCTCGGATTAAGGCTTGCCAACCGGGTTATGCACGACCAACTTGGCTCTCCAAGTTGGAACTTAAAACTTGCGGCTACGGGGGCTTGCAAGATAATAAGTTTGTCATGCACTCGGGTTATCAAACATACACCATACAAAGAAAAGTTGAAGCCAATACCACCAAAAACATTCACTGGGTTTAGGCAATTCCACTAGTTTTGCAGCTCTCCTTGTTCCTTCCTTGAGTTGTATAGCAGCTCCTCAATTACCCTGGGGTTGGCTCAACTTAATAGTTTGCACAGCAGCACAAGCTCAAGTTCTGGGCTTTCCTTGGTTTCCCTGGTTGGCCAAGACAGCCAGACAAAGAACACAAAGAACACACAGTGTACTGTCAACTCAACAACAAAGTTCGGTTCTCGATTTTCACACGTTATACTAACAGGATTATGCAACTGAGAATTTATTTGGACTGAAAGGGATCAAAAGTGACAAGTGATACTGAGCTACAGCTACAGATGCTTGTAGTTCAGGTAACACTAAGATGCAAGAGCAAATGAACTAACTATACTACAGGTAACACAAATGAACTAACTAGACTACAAAGCTAAGATGCAGAAGTGGATGAAGATGAGCAAACATAAGAGAACAGGGTAGTGACAATATGCAATACAAACTACACTAAGTTATAGCTACAGATAAAGATGCAAAAACAGTGAAGATGAAAACAATAGAGAATAAATACATTACACTAATACAGGGTTAAAGATGACAATGCACGGTGAGTATGTACAGGGGATAGAATGAAATTTCAGTTAAGCAAGCAATTGAACAACAGGGCACGCGCCAAGTCCCCGACAACGGCGCCAAAAACTTGGTAGGCCTGGAAGATGGGTTATTTTTATGGCCTACGGGTTATACCGCAAGTGCACGGCGTCTATCGAAGACGCGGCAAGTACGGGTCGAACCACAGAGACTTGTGGTGCTCTGAAATGATCTAAGGCTTGCCTAAACTGAGTTTCAAGTGACAGAGTAACAAAAGGGTTGTAACATAGATATTTTTGTGCCAATACGGCTGATTTTTAGTGAAGAGAACCTAAACTAAGGTAAACAGTGACAAAGGTATGTTTGGGTTATCAATTCCACCACTAAATTCCTAGTATGTGCTTTCAACTAAGTTAAATGTCTTGTTCCTATAGTAGCTAAGGGCAGTGTGTCAATTCTGCCACTTAACTAAGGAGTTTCTCCATGTAAAACTTCAAATACCAACTAAGGGTACTAACCCGAGCATTAGTTATCTAATCAAGTATAACTAATCAAAGGAATTAGCATTTAATAATTGAAACAAAAGTCAGTAACACACTCAACATAGATAGAACCTAACTACAATCCATACTTGGCATGAACTGTGAGAGAAAAACATTGAGGTGTTAGAATTGAAGTTATCTAATAATATTAAGCATACAAGAACATTTCAACGAGTTTAAACACAACTTGTGAATTAGGGTTTCATCTCAAACCCTCACACTAAATTAAAACAAAATTAAACCTAAATGACACTCTGGCTAACCCAGGCGTGCTAATTTCACTCTCTACTCCTCTATTTATACATGCAAATCCAATCATTTCCAAACCCTAATTTCAAAAACAGAAATTACAATAAAATAACTCTCACCCACTTCTCTGAATTGCTTCTCCTCTTGTCTAATCGTCCTCAGAACTCCATGCGTGGTTGTTGATCGAACCCTAGTTTTAGTTATCTCTAAATTAGCCTCTAGGTTATGAGAGAAGCTAAGAGAGAGGTAACTAACACTAGAGAGGAGGGAAGGTGGCTGCAGGCGGCTGTTGTTGAGCGGTGTCAGGAGGTGATGGAGGTGGAAGAGGTATGGTGCGGCTCTGCTCAGAGTTTGGTGTCGGGGTATGGGGGTGGAGTTGCTCTGCAACTGATGGAGACGGTAGAGAAGAGAAGAAAGAGAAAGTGAAAGGAGTAATGGGTCGATCGAATAGGGGTATAGGGTGTTGGATGCTTCGGTGTTGAGCAGGTACAGCAACGAACGATGGGACAGGCCGAGCGAGCGTTGGATGAGGCGGCTGCGATCCGAACTAGGCGAGAGAGGTAGCCGGTTTTGATGTGATCTGGTGTAGCACGGGAGCGGCGATCTTCGATACACGTGGAAGCAAATGACCGTTGGATGAGGGAGAAAGAAATCTCAACGTCTCAGAAGAGACGGGCTCGGATCCGGGTCATGGGTCGGGTCTAGCTCAAGCCCATGTCTTGTAGATGAGTTGCTACTTGTTGGGTTGCAACTGTTGCGCGCGCGGGCTTCGGCTTTCTGCTCCTTGGGTACTTGACTCCAATTCTTCGCTCTTTGGCTCCTCAGATTCTCCGAGCTTTATTTATTACCTAAAAACACAAAATTAATTAATACAAATATTTATTCTTGAAAACAAAGAAAACACAGAATCTGAGATAATATCTGATTTATAAGCGCAAAAGATGAGTAAAATGCCAATAAAAAGGTGTATAAATATGCACTATTTGGCACTCATCAGACACTGCTTTTGCTTTGTGGAATATAGATAGTGGAACTGTTTGCTCAAGTTAAGGGAAATACTGTGAATATGTTCTCATTGAATTATTTAATTAAGTGTCAGGGTTAACAATTATGTTGGCCGGTACTTGGCTGATCCTAGTAGCTAAGCATGTGTGCTATTTCATATCATTAAATATGATTTTCATTTCTGACCACCCTACTTACATTGTGTGTACTAATGACGTCATGTGAGATATTATTAATGCTTAAGCCTTCCTCTTTTCTGTTTTACATGGGGTGATAGTGCACAGGGAATTGGTAATTATGTTAGCCTTGCATTATAAAAGCCTTTGGTTTATTCGTCCAAATACTAGATAATGCAACTGTCTGTCTGCAGTTGCATTTTCCGATCTGATGAAAAAGGTTGTGGCTTCTACTTTTGGAATGCCGGATGAAACTAATATAGATGCACATTTTTCTTTTGCTTGTAATACTCCTTATTTACTGCCAGCAAGTGAAATTGTCACTGTGATTTTGATGATAGATTATAGCATAAATTGGTATGCTTACTCATTTCGAATATACATACATATGTACTGTAGCTAAGGTATAACTGGTGTGGCAATGTGGTTCTTGTAAATTTACCGGTATGGTGTTACGGTATTCCACCCGTGTGTGCGCTTCATAGGAGTCGAATCATTTTGATATCTTTTTATGTGAGTGTACCATTCTGTGTTGCCTAGTATTTGGAAAATGTGGGGACTTACTTGGCTTTGGCGGAGTTACGACAAATATACTCCATCATTTATCCTCGTCGTTGACATTAAATAAAGTTGTTGTTTTTACTGACACCCGACGGATGTTGCCAGTGGGATATTTATAGTCATACTTAAGACTTGTTAAGAATAATATACTTGGGCATTATAGCATATACACTTGTCTATTGTTATATACCCGATTTATGAACTAAATTTGAATTTGTTTTCTTATTGTTCATATATAGCTTTTTATTCCCGAACTGATTGTTAACTTGAATATGATTTACTTTTGGGTGCAAGAGTATTTTGGGAAATGTGGATCTTTCTGGTCATTTTTGGATCACTCGGAGTAGCGTTCTACTCGTAATTCATTTATATACTGCAAGTGGAATCAGTTTACTTGATATTTGGTGAGAGATAGTTGCTACCGATGTGCGTAGTTCATACTATCTAAAACAATGATGAACTACGGTCGTGCTTGATCCCTTCGAGCAACGGAGAGGGTACGTAGGCAGCCGCTATGCGGTTCAGCACAACCCTACAAGGGTGTTCATATCATTTGAAAGTGTTGGTTGCTGTTTAACAGTTCATACTATCTATTCAAGGATGATTGCAACCTTGACAAGTGGCAACCGGCCACGGAAATGTTCGGAGTGGCAACTGGCCACGGAAATATTGAGAGTGGCAACTGGCCACGGAAATGTTCGGAGTGGCAACTGGCCACGGAAATATTGAGAGTGGCAACTGGCCACGGATATGTTAGGAGTGGCAACTGCCACGGAAATATTGAGAGTGGAAACTGGCCACGGAAATGTTAGGAGTGGCAACTGGCCACGGAAATATTGAGAGTGGCAACTGGCTACAGAAATGTTAGGAGTGTTAACTGGCCACGGAAATATTGAGAGTGGCAACTGGCCACAGAAATGTTAGGAGTGGCAACTGGCCACGGAAATGTTAGGAGTGGCAACTGGCTATGAAACTGGTAGCTATGGCAACTGGCCCATGTTAATTTTGGCAACTGGACGTCTGGTATTTCGGCAACTGGCCGACTCTTATTTTTGAAATTGGGACCCTTGTCTAATTTTATGAGTATAATGGTATGGGACATATGCTCATGGAATTCTGACTTTGAGACTAATGAGATTTCAATTGTGTACAGGATTATGAATGAACAAAATTTTCACTTAAGTGGCGTATCAGAGCGTCGGAGCTTGCCAAGCGGGTCGTAACCCAACCCGTTGGGAGCAAATATTCTCTCTATCACAGATGGTATCGAAAGCGTTCCTACTCAAACGGGATCATGCGTTTGGAACTCATCTCGTGTTTACGCTCGTGCGATGATTCAGGTAATCCTCTCTACTTCTTGATTTTATTTTGAACTTTGGGGACAAAGTTCTTTTTTTTAGGGGTTAATGGTGTGACAGTACGAACCTTTTCTCGGATTTAACCGAACCCATTGGGGTTGGAAATCAAATTCTACCCCTGATGTGCTAAAAAGAAGAAAATAAAAATTAAATGTAATGTAATGTAATGTGCCTTTAACAATTTTGGGTGCCTTAATGGTGAAGATTAGCTTCTAAATAGTGAGTTTGTCTAAATCTGAATCATGGGTGCCTTAATATGCCTGTGTGCATGATGTGCACGTGTCACATTTGGAACTGAGAATAAACCGAAGGATGATTCATTTTCTGCTGGGGCTCTTTTCTTTCATGTCTTTCTCTTCACCTGGTTATGAGAAATACAAAAAGGAAAAGAGAATTTTATTTCCTCGAACCAAAACCTCAGAAGAATCATTGAGCTTGAGATGGTGTTTGAGTTAGTATTCTTGGAGTGAAAATATATTGAGCATGACTGCATGAGGTTAGTATGATTTTCTTAATATGTGGTGTTTAATGCAATTTTGAGAAAAATAACGAAATGAGTTGTTAGAAACTAGGATGATTTCGTGTTGTACAAATCCATATTTATGAGTACCTTCACATGCTAAGTTTTAATTTGGGAGATTCTCAAATTGGGGTTCATGTTAGAAATATGGTGATCTTGATAAAATTTGTTCTCATGCAATTTGAATAGCATGAGGTTAATTATTTTTAAGTTCATGAATTTGCTTGTATTCAATTGAGTTCTGCTCACTTACTTTTGAGAAATGGGTTTTGACCAAATGGTAGATTCTCCAATGGAAGCTGGTAAAGGTGAGAGGATTTCCTACTCTTTGAATTTTGTATGTGAATCTATGTAAGTGTATAAATCATGTATGTAGCTTGTAGAATGCATGCCTCCTTATGATTAATATTAAATCTCTACTAATGTAATCCATGAGTTTCGATGTGGTGGTTTCTGTTCTAAATGCATGTCTTGTTCTTATGTTGATATGGAGGGTTCAGTATTGAGCAAATTCTTTATGGAAATTTTTGATCTTCTAGGGAGGTGACATGTTCGATAAAATGCCTCAAATAACTATTAGCATGGCTACGCAGATAGCCTTTTTTTTTGGAGTCAGTTCCGGTACACATCGGTGAGGATTTAGCTAATGGTTTCTTCACAAAAATTGTTCTTCTTAGTGTCCTCTATAGCCTATTAAAACGGCATAATGATTGGACTTGTAGATTCGGAGTTATAGTCAAGAGAAAACTGCATGTCAGAAATGATTTTCTGGAGACAGCATTTGACACGGTTTTGTCCGATGATTTTAAACCCTCTAGACTTTGAATTAGGTTTAGGTTCCTTCTAAGAAGTTTTAGTGGGTTGTGAGGGCTTTCCGAAATGGTATAGCATGCTTCGTTTAGTCTACTACTCTAGAAGTTATCGCAGTTCAAACATAGCATGGCAGTGCTGAAATTTCTGGAAAGTGTGGCAATGGGTGCTAAATGACGTTTCGAGAAATAGACTTGTTTGGTGTTGACACTGCTTTTGCTTTGTGGAATATAGATAGTGGAACTGTTTGCTCAAGTTAAGGGAAATACTGTGAATATGTTCTCATTGAATTATTTAATTAAGTGTCAGGGTTAACAATTATGTTGGCCGATACTTGGCTGATCCTAGTAGCTAAGCATGTGTGCTATTTCATATCATTAAATATGATTTTCATTTCTGACCACCCTACTTACATTGTGTGTACTAATGACGTCATGTGAGATATTATTAATGCTTAAGCCTTCCTCTTTTCTGTTTTACATGGGGTGATAGTGCACAGGGAATTGGTAATTATGTTAGCCTTGCATTATAAAAGCCTTTGGTTTATTCGTCCAAATACTAGATAATGCAACTGCTATCATGTCTGCAGCTTGCATTTTCCGATACTGATGAAAAAGGTTGTGGCTTCTACTTTTGGAATGCCGGATGAAACTAATATAGATGCACATTTTTCTTTTGCTTGTAATACTCCTTATTTATGCCAGCTACAAGTGAAATTGTCACCGTGATTTTGATGATAGATTATAGCATAAATTGGTATGCTTACTCATTTCGAATATACATACATATGTACTTGTAGCTAAGGTATAACTGGTGTGGCAATGTGGTTCTTGTAAATTTACCTATATGGTGTTACGGTATTCCACCCGTGTGTGCGCTTCATAGGAGTCGAATCATTTTGATATGTTTTTATGTGAGTGTACCATTCTGTGTTGCCTAGTATTTGGAAAATGTGGGGACTTACTTTGGCTTTGGCGGAGTTACGACAAATATACTCCATCATTTATCCTCGTCGTTGACATTAAATAAAGTTGTTGTTTTTACTGACACCCGACGGATGTTGCCAGTGGGATATTTATAGTCATACTTAAGACTTGTTAAGAATAATATACTTGGGCATTATAGCATATACACTTGTCTATTGCAGTATCCCCGATTTATGAACTAAATTTGAATTTGTTTTCTTATTGTTCATATATAGCTTTTTATTCCCGAACTGATTGTTAACTTGAATATGATTTACTTTTGGGTGCAAGAGTATTTTGGGAAATGTGGATCTTTCTGGTCATTTTTGGATCACTCGGAGTAGCGTTCTACTCGTAATTCATTTGTATACTGCAAGTGGAATCATTTTACTTGATATTTGGTGAGAGATAGTTGCTACCGTGTGCGTAGTTCATACTATCTAAAACAATGATGAACTACGGTCGTGCTTGATCCCTTCGAGCAACGGAGAGGGTACGTAGGCAGCCGCTATGCGGTTCAGCACAACCCTACAAGGGTGTTCATATCATCTGAAAGTGTTGGTTGCTGTTTAACAGTTCATACCATCTATTCAGGGATGATTGCAACCTTGACAAGTGGCAACCGGCCACGGAAATGTTCGGAGTGGCAACTGGCCATAGAAATATTGAGAGTGGCAACTGGCCACGGAAATGTTAGGAGTGGCAACTGGCCACGGAAATATTGAGAGTGGCAACTGGCCACGGATATGTTAGGAGTGGCAACTGGCCACGGAAATGTTAGGAGTGGCAACTGGCCACGGAAATATTGAGAGTGGCAACTGGCCACGGAAATGTTAGGAGTGGCAACTGGCCACGGAAATATTGAGAGTGGCAACTGGCCACGGAAATGTTAGGAGTGGCAGCTGGCCACGGAAATATTGAGAGTGGCAACTGGCCACGGAAATGTTAGGAGTGGCAACTGGCCATGAAACTGGTAGCTATGGCAACTGGCCCGTGTTAATTTTGGCAACTGGACGTCTGGTATTTCAGCAACTGGCCGACTCTTATTTTTGAAATTGGGACCCTTGTCGAATTTTATGAGTATAATGGTATGGGACATATGCTCATGGAATTCTGACTTTGAGACTAATGAGATTTCTACTGTGTGCAGGATTATGAATGAACAAAATTTTCACTTAAGTGGCGTATCAGAGCGTCGGAGCTTGCCAAGCGGGTCGTAACCCGACCCGTTGGGAGCAAAAATTCTCTGGTCTGTCACAGTTTCACCCCCCTCAACCTGGTTATTTCTGATTTCAACATCGTCACTGCCGAAGTTTCACGAGCCGCAGGAATTTCTCAACATGAAGCCGTACGTATGCATCGAAGACTCCAAAAGCACACCACAAAGATACATTCACATATTCGGTTATGCCATCGGATCTAACCGAAATAAACTGAGGATTGCCCACTGGATCCCAGTCCATACGATAGTCCAAGATTCGAAGACTTGATAGCAGCACATCGGCAACAAAATGTCTCTCAGCTCATCTATTTCACCTTGTGTCTTCGGAAGATTTATACCATACAATCATCCACGACATATCATCATCGCGATCAGAAGGTCCAGACGCTAAACAACATAAAGTCAAGAATGGACCGACGACGCAACAACAATATCCAAGATTAGCGCAGACATGATCGTCGCCGAGCATGTATTTCATCCATTCATCCCAAGAATGCAGTGGAGTTTTGGTAAATTTTGGAATCCATTGGAGAGACACTACAGACGAAAGCATGGATCCAGACGAACAACAAAAGAGGGTCGATACCTATTTTCATGCGGACAGAGTTTCTAGAGTTTGAACAGAATGAAGACTCCTTCTTGCTCCATGAACAGGAATAGATGACTGGGCGCGACTATACCACTCGGGCCCGCAACTTCCCTCCTAAATTCTTCCTGAGTTTCAATGTCGTGCCGTTTTCACCTCCTAGACAAGATCAAAACATAAATATTCCCGCGGATTGGGATATGAAATTCTTTTCCAATCAGATTGAGGGGCGGACCGTCAAAATCCGAGTTTGTACGAGAATTCTACAACAATTCTACTAAGGAGCGCTAATTAGGGTTTCAGAATGCCAAACCATAATTTAGACAAAGTTGTGCCATCACCACCATTCGATAGCCGAAGTTCCAGCGTCATCACCATTTCCACCATTCCAATCCGACCAATGCCGACGGCTCCATTCCAACCCGACCAACGCGTGTGGCTCCCATTCCAAGCCGACCAACACGTGCGGCTCCCATTCCAAGCCGACCAACGCGTGCGGCTCCCATTCACAGATGACTGACGCCTACGGCTCCCATTCCAAGCCGACAATTTTCATCTCACTAATCCACGATCTGCACCACCAGTATGATTTATGAAAAGCCGCCAACACGGGAAGCACAAACTCTCTTTACCTCTCAAAAAGGTTAGCCAGACTTTCCTGACCATCTTTTCATGACTTATTGTTTCAATCTCTGTCCTAGCCTGTCACCATCTTATGCTTACCTCACAACGCGGCTCCCTTTCCGAGCTAAGCAGGGGACTTAATGTTGAAGGTGGTTATTAGCTTAGGGTTAAAATCATAAAACTATGCACCAGGCATGACGTCACCATGACCTCTAGCGCATTTATTGACCAATAACACATTTATCGAATCAACCAGCATGCTTACGTAAGAATTACTAGGGTACCTTTTTCTTTCTATGTATCATGTTCCACGGCAGAACCCCTAACATTGATTGACATCACCTGTAAAAAAACCCTAAAATTCTCAATCTACCACGCCAAGGCATGCCAGCCATGCCAGCCGCACCTCCGTGCCCAACAAAGACCACCACGCGCCAAGGCATGCCAGCCCATGCCGCCCGCACCTCCATGCCCAAGCGACCACCACCAAGACATGCCAGCCGCACCTCCGTGCCCACCAGCACCACCGCGCCAAGGCATGCCAACCATGTCAGCCGCACCTCTGTTCCCAGCAGCACCACCGTGCCAAGGCATGCCAGCCGCACCTCCATGCCCAGCAGCACCACCGCACCAAGGCATGCCAGCCATGCCAGCCGCACCTCCGTGCCCAGCAGCACCACTACGCCAAGGCATGCCATGCCCACGGCATGCCAACCTAGCCGCGCCACCTTACTGGCCTTCCTTATGCGGCTACTAAAACGAAGGCGTGCGACAATCAACGGGCCCCCTTCAATCCCAGGATCAAATCCTAGCCATCCAAGGTTACCAGACAACACATGTTAACCTTTGGCCCGAAATCCTAAGTTTGGCCACGCCGAAACCGCGCCACGGCATGCCATGCCCACGGCATTCCAACCTAGCCGCGCCACCATGCTGGCCTTCCCTATGTGGCTACTAAAACGAAGGCGTGCGACAATCAACGGTCCCCCTTCAATCCCAGGATCAAATCCTAGCCATCCAAGGTTACCAAACAACGCATGGTAACCTTTGGCCCGAACTCCTAAGTTTGGCCACGCCCACACCACGCCAAGGCATGCCAACCTAGCCGCGCCACCATGCTTGGCTTTCCTATGCGGCTACTAAAACGAAGGCGTGCGACGGTCCCCCTTCAATCCTATGATCAAATCCTAGCCATCCAAGGTTACCAGACAACGTATGCTAACCTTTGGGCCGAAACCCTAGTTTGGCCATGCCAAACCGCGCCAAGGCATGCCATGCCAACCTTTCCGCGCCACCACGCTGGCCTTCCCTGTGCGGCCACTAAAACGAAGGCGTGCAACAATCAACGGCCAACCTTCCACCTTAGATGCAAATCTTAGCCGTCCAAGGTCGCCATCCAACGCTTGGTAACGTTTGGCCCAATGCCAAAACCCTAATTTTGGCCGCGCCTAAACTATGCCTCATCGGGCCCGCAACATCCCTCCTGAGTTTTACTGTCGGGCTGTTTTCACCTCCCGAAAGAGTTCAAAACCTAAATATCCCCGAATGGGGAGATAGGAAATTATTTTCCGGTCGATTTGATGGGCTGACCGTCAAAATCCGAGTCCGTACGAGAATTCTACAGCGATTCTAGTAAAGGGCGCTAATTAGGGTTTCTAAAACGAAGGCGTGCGGCAATCAACGGTCTCCCTTCAATCTCAGGAGCAAATCTTAGCCGTCCAAGGTTACCAGACAACGCATGGTAACCTTTGACCAAAACCCTAGTTTGGCCACGCAAAACCGCACCAAGACATGCCATGCCAATGGCATGCCAACCTAGCCGCGCCACCATGATAGCCTTCCCTATGCGGCTACTAAAACGAAGGCGTGCGACAATCAATGGTCGCCCTTCAATTTCAGGAGCAAATCCTAGCCGTCCAAGGTTACCAAACAACACATGGTAACCTTTGACCCAAAGTCTAGTTTGGCCACGCCAAGGCATGCCATGCCAATTGCCTGCCAACTTTGTTGTGCCATCATGCTGGCCTTCCCTACACAGCTATCAAAAACGGAAGAGTGCAATGATCAACGGCTACCTTTCCGCTTAAGATACAAAATCTCGACCGTCGAAGGTCGCCAAGCTAGCAAGTATCCCAAGCTCGACTCGCCAGGCAACAACCATGTTACATGTTTTCACGAAAACGTTCGAGACATCAAACCGCAAACTGGGGGATCTTCATTAGGTTTTGGTTTGGCAGTTTACAGCGTGCGGCGTACACTACGCCCGTAATAAGAAAGTGTAATAAGGATGAAGCAGTTAAGTAAATAGGGAAGTAATGGTGAAACGCTTTTCTTTTATGGAACATCAATTCCATGCGTTAACGGTTACCACCTCCTCCCATTTACTCACCCATTATTCCATTCCTTAATGAGACCAGAGTACGTTTCACCCCGACTTGTATAAATAGGTCTTACCTATTTCCACAAAGAAGAACAAGTTCGGTCAAGGATCAGACAACACTCAGAAAACATTTGGCTAAGTTCTCCCATATGTTAGCTTCACATTTTATGATACAAGTCGTGAAACCACTACTCTTCCAGAATCAACTTTGGTCTCAACACTTTCTTCGCTTCCTCCCAAAACCAACCCATTCTCCTCCTTTTTGTGACCGAAGCAAGTCTGGAACGGCCATTTCTTGGTTTAGGCCGGATTTGTACAGATTGATATCTCGAATCTAAAGTACTCCCGTGCAGTACATTGTTTAGGGTTTAAATTCGTTTCTCACCCACACACCCTAAATTACCAAAATTGGCAGAAACCATTTTCACCCTCAAACAACTGCATATTAGTTTTGCTTTATTAGCTGTAACTATTTCAGTTACTTCATTGCACTCTGTTTCATTTTGACATGTAGCTTTCTGTCACTGCATTTTGTAGATTGTTTGTCATCAGTTTAACTTAATCTTCTCAATCATATGTGTCACTTAGTTCTGTAGCATATTAGCTGTAGTAGTTAGCTGTAACTTTAAAGCTTCATGTTGTTTCTCTTGATTAGTTAAAGTTGCTTTCATTCAACCTCTGTAATTAGTGTATTCTATCACCTGTATCATAGTCTTGTAAGTTTCCGTAGTATATTTATTAGTTTTTCTCTTTGTTTTCTTTCTCAGTTCATTGGTTAATACATTTTGTAGCTTAGTTCGTCCAGCTGTTACATAATCTGCATCCTGTTGATAAGTGTTAGCTGTTGTTTTAATCGTTCAGTCATCCTTGGATAGGATAGTAAAAGCGCTAGAGCTGCAGAAGAATGTTTTAATCGTTCAGTCATCCTTAACATTGTGAGGTGATTGATAATACTAGGCTGTTTTTCGGGAATATAAGTCCAGGTTATCAATTGGTTCATGTTCACCTTGATTTATCAAAAGACGGAACAAAACTCATAGGTATATTCGTGGGAGACGTATTTATCTATTACCGTAGACTTTTCTGTGTGATACAGATTTATTTATTAAAGTCTTCGACTTTGGGTCGCAGCAACTCTTAGTTGTGGGTGAGATCAGCTAAGGGAATCAAGTACGTAGCATCCTGCTGGGATCAGAGGCGTAGGAGCATAATTTTTCCTTGGATCAGTGTGAGATTGATTGGGGTTCAACTACAGTCCAGATCGAAGTTAGTTTGGAGTAGGCTAGTGTCTGTAGCGGTTTAATACAGTGTGTGTTCAATCTGGACTAGGTCCCGGGGTTTTTCTCGCATTTGCGGTTTCCTCGTTAACAAAATTCTCGGTATACGTGTTATTTTTATTCCGTATTATATTTGTTTATATAATTGAAATATCACAGGTTGTGCGTTGTTCAATCAATTAGAATATCTGACCTTTTGGTTGTTGATTTAAATTGATTGACACTTGGATGTTGGTCTTTGGTACCATCCAAGTTATCTCTATTTGCTAAAGACTCGCAGATTTCTATTTGCTTGAGTAAAGATCAAATCGAGAGATTGAGATATAAACTCTTTGATAGACTTTTCCTATTTTGCAAGCATGCTTAGATAACTTGTATCTCACGAAGAAACATGATGCCCTTACAACCTATTTTAATTATTGAATTATTTGATGTATGGGGTATTGATTTCATGGGTCCTTTTCCTAACTCTGAAGGTATGTTATACATTCTTGTTGTTGTTGATTATGTTTCTAAGTGGGTGGAAGCCATTTCATCCAAAACAAATGATCATAAAGTAGTTCTTTCTTTTCTTAAAGAAAACATTTTCTCTCGTTTTGGAACACCTAGAGCAATAATCAGTGATGGTGGTACTCATTTATGCAATAGACCTTTTGAATCACTTATGCGCAAGTATGGAATCACTCACAAGGTAGCAACACCATACCATCCACAAACCAGTGGCCAAGTAGAAGTTTCTAATAGGGAAATTAAGCATATTCTTGAAAGACTGCTAATCCTACCAGGAAAGATTGGTCTTTACGTTTAAATGATGCTTTGTGGGCCTATAGAACTGCATACAGAACTCCTATTGGCATGTCCCCTTATAGACTTGTGTATGGTAAACCATGTCATCTACATGTAGAACTAGAACATCGTGCTTATTGGGTTGTTAAGAAATTGAACTTTGATCTTGATAAAGCTGGCACCCAGAGAAAACTTCAACCAATGAGTTAGAAGAATTAAGAAATGATGCCTATGATAGTGCCAAAATGTACAAAAACAGAATGAAAGTGTTTCATGATAAACACATTTTGCGTAAGTCTTTCACACCTGGTCAAAAAAATTTATTGTACAACACTCGTTTGCATCTTTTTCCAGGTAAATTGCGTTCTAGATGGACATGCCCGTTCTGGGTACGTGCAATATTCCCTCATGGAGCTGTAGAACTCGAAGACGTAGCAACTAAGAACGTCTTCAAAGTCAATGGCCAGCGACTAATTAAAGGCATTCCTTAAACCAATTCCACCTGACATTGAAACAACTGATCTGGAGGACCCTGTCTATCTGGATTGAACTGGCTCACTCCTTGTACATACATATGGATTAACAATCCATTTTCTTTCCCTTTTTCTTTCTTTCTATATAGTGTTCTTTTATGTGTGCTAACCAATATTTTTGTCTTATCGCTAATGTTGTTTGCTTTCAAAGCATTCACCCATTTCTGGTTTAGCACCATCATTTTTGCATATGGTAATCTCTTTCCTTTAATCCACTCTGCGTTGTTCTCCTGGTATATTCTTTTAATTTCAATCATATTTTGAAACATTGAGGACAATGTTGGATTTAGGTTTGGGGGAATATTTTTCATATAGAGTTTTTGGTCTTTTGCATTTATTAAAAAAAATAATGTTTTTCAAATGTTTGTAAATATCTACATAAAACCTCCAACATTTAGAGATTTTAGAGTCACTGCCATGCTTCTAGCTATGTTTACATAGAGAGTCTGACCGAAATAACTGAACTTGGAAGTACTAGAGAACACAATCGGGTTTCTTAGTTGTTAGAGTTGTTAGAGCATTGCCCGATCGAACTCACATGCGTTGCTATCTCAAGCATGTTTGTCAATGTTAGTGATCAATACTATAAGTCTTGATTTCTAGTCTATTATAGCTAAGGTCTCGGACTAGGATAAAAAGTGTAGTTGAGCTCAAGAACTCCATGGCAATCATCATACAAGACGAAGGACTACTCAAGGAACTAGTGGAACTTTATCGACTAAAAGGTATGTGGAGACTTGAACTTATCTATCACTCAAAAATCTATTTATCTCCTATTCTGAGACAAAAGTCGTTTTTCTATATAGACTTAGATTATACACATTTGGTATTTCGAGTCGAGTTTATCTCGCCAATATATTTCTCGAAATATATGTTGGTAAGCTTTCGTTTAGCCTAATTCATCTTTACCTAGTGACGAATGTCATGTTATGTTTCAATCACTTTGAAAATTGCTTTGACGAAAAATGGTTTGTGAATAACGACTATATAACGTCCTCTAAGAATGTTTCAATGATTGAAATGAGAGTTTAGATTACATAACCATGGTAGGATATAAGCATTGTTGTGGAAACACATATATGTATAATTCCTTATTCCTTGAACCAAAGTTTGCGAACTTTGTTGATCAAGAGAACTGGAATGGTGGCGTGAGCCAAGTACGCGAACCAGCGGAAGTTCTAGACTCGAGAATTTCTGCTGGAGTTTGTGAACTCCTTCCGTGAACTTAAGGCCGCGAACTTGAGTTGGTTATATCTAAAAACGATTGTTCTTGAACTCATGTTTAAATAAACTAAGGAATGCTTTTGCAAACCGTGGCTATAAAGTTCATGAACCGATTCGAGTGAATCAAATCGTTATTGCTTCGATTGTGTCTTGTGTAGTAACATAAAGATCTAAGCAATTGAATAACTCTCTAACTAGTTTATCTGAGTCATTTGGACTAGTTATGGTGAAAAAGAATATGGTTGATATGAAATTGCTCATATGGCTAACCTTTTGGTTAACTATTGTTGAACCAACAAATGTACATGTTTGGGTACAGTTACAGAAGCCTAGAAACGTGCATTTCATTTGTGTATAACAAGCTAAGTTTTCGATCTAACGGTTGAGAAATATTAGCTTGAATCTAATCAGGTTTTTCATTTACTAGTGAATATTGAATGCTTTGTTACCAAGATAACATTGATTGCAAACCATGATTTGAAAGACTATATAAGGGAGAACGCTAGCAACTGGGAAACCTAATCCCCATACCTTACGTGTGATACTAGTTGTATAAGCTAGAGTCGATTCTCCTTTACCCTTTGGTTTTCTTCTCTAAACCAGGTTAACGACTTAAAGACTTCATTGGGATTGTGAAGCCAGACCGATAATACTTTCTCGTAGTTGTGTGATCTGATCTTGTTGTTTCTATCGTACTAGTACAATTGTAATAATTGGCTTGAGATTTATATCTCTGATAGGCAAGATAAAAACAAGTCACAAACATCTTCGTCTCATCGTTTATGATTCCGCAATACCTTTTTCGCTGCTGATTGTTGTCGTATGCGTCAAAAAAAATTTCACTTTCTCACTCTACTAAATATAAATAAAGTACGTGATAAGAAATTGTTCGTTCCCACAGAGAGGCTTTTGTTGTTATAGAATTTCAGTTTCTTAGTAATCAAGGGGGGATTTTTGTTTTATCTAAGCAATAAAATAGAGCAAAGCAAATAAAATAATTTGAATAATCAATAAAGAGAAGATATTGGTCACGAGATAGTATCATTCACAAACATGTATTTTCATCAATGACTAGAATTGATATTTTAATCTCTCATTTACTAAAAGTCCTAGGATACCTTGATCGCAAGTATATCCCGCTAATTCCCTAATTTCATCACAACCACATTAAAAGATGCATATGTGAATTCTTCCTAGAAAGCAACCTAAAGTGTAAAAGCACAATTAACTTGAACTCCCTCAAAGCACTAAGTTCTATGGAATAAGACTAATCAAGGCAAAAAAATGTGTAAAATCACTAATTCGATTTAACCAAGGTTATGATTCATTTGTGACTAGGATATATCACTACAAGCACTACCCACAATTATGCTACTTAGAATCAGGGATAAACAACTTTTTCGTATTGAAAACCCTAATATAGCTCTAGAAATGAATTCAAATCGGATTGATTCCGGACTCAACCTAACAAGTATTCAAATCATATGAAAATATAAACCATGAATCATAAACAATAAAGTTGAGACAAAACTAATGCATTGAATCAAATATCATGTTGTAAAATCCACTTTATCCCATAACTAACAATATGTTATTTAGCTACTCATAGTTTTTGAGTTCATCATATTCAATAATAAAATGAAGAAGATGAAAAACAAAAATGAAAGCAAACCCTAGTCGCCGCTCTCCAAAGCTCCCAGTAGAAAATTACGTGATACAAAGGAAGTAGAAACTTTTTCTTTTTGTAGCTCTCCTTCTTTCGAAAACTAGGTCTTCAAAGCCCAAAGTCCAATAACAAGATAAATATCCACCAAGCCCATATGTGAGAAAAACCCACACCAAAATCTCTGCCCAAAAGTAATCGTCGGAGACCCATAAAGTGGCCGGAAGTTGGCCGAATCCGACCAGAAAATTACTACCGATCAATCAAGTCTGCCGGTCACTGAGTCAAAGTAAAGTCAACTCGGTCAATGTCACTCGAGTCAAGAGTCTAACTCACTGAATGGGCTGAGTTGGTATTAGTCAAGGCCATTGCACTGCCTAAGTTCAGCTTACAATCATTGTGCTTCAACAATGCGATCCGACCATGATGGACCATGTCATTGCACCATCTATAGCTCAACTTCACAAACAACTGCCGCTTAAATCTCTTGCACTGCACTTCAAGTCAAAACCATTTCATTTCCCTGAGCAGCACTAGCTCATACCAACATTACATTGCAGTTCCATCACTCCAATTGCATTTCAACAATCCAGTTCTTACTAGCATGTGCGACAAACACCATCTTAACCTTGCAGTCTCCCATAACTCGATGTAACCAACATGGCACAACTTATTTGACACCACCAGATCCACCTGCAATGTGTATTTGAAACCGAGACATTCATCTAGTCACTGCAGCTTCAGCACTACCAGCTACTCAATCCATGACAATCACCAAAACTTGCTCAAAACCTTGTAGACTCTCCACTACAGAAACGCCAGCCTTACCAGACTCGGAACCAAGCTACAACACACCCTGCAATACCATCGCCGCAACTGTAACAAGCCTGCAACTGACTTTGCAGCTTCAACTTTAGTCCCATGGCCTCAGTGCTGTAGCTTCCATCATTCTTTACATCTTTTGTAATGTCTCCAGCTGAGCTGATCTCAAACACATATTCATACTAATCTTGCAATGCAACCAACATCAACACCAAGTTCATTCTGCAGCTTCAGATTCATCTCAGGTCCTAACTCACTACAGCTCAAATACACACCACTGCTGCAATTTCATTCAGTTCGACTTTGTAATTCCATGGCTTCACTATAACAAAATGCCACCAGTTCCTGGCACTACTCTATATCAACTCAACCTGCACCTAACATTCATCTAACTCCTTTATATCACAAACAGAGTTTCATCACTTGAAACACTATGAACTGCGAGCATCAGCAACACCAATAACTCCACCAGTTCTATTTTGAACCATCATTCCTTGTAAACCTAGCATTCATATGAGTCTTAACTCAATTATTTTGTTTCTCCATATAACAGCAACCACCCCATCCTTATGCTCCCACCAGCTCAAAAATCAAGAACACCACCAGCACGCTTAATCCTCATGACACTACCAGTTCGACTTTGAGAAAAGAAAGTCAACATCCATCAACATAATCCCATTCTAGATGTTCCTTGAACTGAAATAAACCATAATCAACAAAATCCAACCCAAATCTATACCAAATCGATATGCCCTTATTGTTATTAACGTCTCAAATATTTGTTGAGCCTCCCAAAATAACTTTAGAATCCATGGATAAAGCAGTGGCAAAGAGAAGGGATATGGATGACTGCTACAAGGCATGACCTGTGGTTCAGGATTTTTATCAAACGGTTGTTGTGCACAATATGATGGTGTTTTTATGCGCCAAAGAAACACCCTCTGAAGCCTTCCAATTCCATGCAAATTCAAATCAGATAGCAACACACCATTTCTAATTCATTCAAACTCTATATCATTATCAATCTGCACTACATAGAAGTCGAAAACATTCATTGCCAATCTTCACCATTTACTGCCATTGCCAACGACAACAACAAACTTTCTTTCACTGATATCCTTGCTTAAATATTCACTAAATATTCTCATATCTTGATGTTCAATCGAATTTAGCAAGAATCTTCAAGAAAATCTTTCATTTCCACCATAAATTCAATGGCAGCCATGCTTGTTTCTTCCCTTTTTTGTTTCAAAGATAACTCTGTCCAGACTGCACAAAACTCCTACCCTAGTCAGTGAATAACTGAGACCAAAACTCCATACCTTTGATTTAGAATAACCATATAAGAGAAGAAGAAACAAAAAATAGAAAAAGAAACGATTGGATTCTGTTGGTGTTTAATGGTGGCTATCTGGTTGCAATCAAACCGTCAAATTTGATTGAGATTCTTAGATCTCCAGATAATCGTCTATATATTCGCCACGTGCGGCGTCCTTTAGAAATCAAAGCCGCTGGAAATCACAGAGACTTCCAGATATTAGATTAACGTCGCAGAAGACTGCAGCGTGTTGCAGTATTTCGGTTGTCTCCACCACACGCCCAAATAGGGCATAATCGTAATCCCTGCAGTTCACGAGATCTCTCTATAACAGATTTTGGCGAGATATTGACTAGTCAGCACGAGAAATTGACTGAGATGACGGATTTGGATGGAATCCGTTTGATTGGCCTAGATTTGTAAGAAATAAAAAAAGTGGCCTAGATTTGAAAAGCAGGTCCCAGAACAGGCCTATCTTTGTATATATTCCTTGATAAATCGAGTGGCCAAATCCTACGGCTGTGATCGTTTTTTTTTTTTGAGACTCACATGGGCAGTCTAGATTAGATTCCTTAAGGAATTAGGCGCATCGACCAACCAACTTCCAATTTTATTGAAAAGTGCGTGTGGCAGGTTTAAAGGGATATGATTGGTCAACAGAAAAAGGGGCGGCAAGCAATCTTATGGGGCGTGTCCGGCCATCCACGGGTGGCACCTGTTAGGGCGAATTGGCTGGCCAAGTGGCGTGGTCGCGCCTCCTCTTGTTGTTGCTTCTGTTGGCCGCAGCTCCTCTTTTACTTCTCATTTTATTTCTTTGGTAGGATTTTGCTCCTATTAGTCCGTGGCGGATTAATTTCCTAGCTTACCTAGGTCCAGTCTCGACCAATAGGGTTCGAGATATTGTGCAGGGCGCAAAAAAGCCTAAATTTGCAAATTAATTAGGCCAAAATTTGAATCTTGTGAGCTATCACAAAATTGATCAAATTTGATAAATTTTGTGTGTTAACACAAAATTCTTTTATTCTCAGAGAGCAGTTAACGCGTCTTCTAATTGAGTATTTTCATGCAGACCTTAATCTTGATATTTCGGGAAACTCATGCTACTCAGTTGCGAGCGAACACTAATTGTCATGTCATACCAATGTTAAGGGTTCAGCCAGGGAACATAGCACAAGATGAATACTTGGCAGGCTCCGGCATTAGTGAGTAATGCAGCAAGGAGCTTAAATACTCATTAGGCTCTATACTAGTGAACAATTAATCTAGGAGCTTGAGTTTCAATATAATATGAAGAGAGACATAGGCACTCATCAGATTCTGATATATTCTCCAAATTCCTTGTGGAATATAGATATATCAAGGTCTATTACTTCTGATGTCGGGTCAGGTAGACAGACTTTTACGGTTTTCTCCCTAAGCTAAAAACCACCATCAATATTAAGTCCCCTTCTTATCATGTAACAGTGACATTGTTATGGGGTAAGCACTAGATGGTGACAGACGAAAAATAAAATTGAAAAGACGAAACAGGTAGGTATTACCATGGAAATCCAAGTCGGCCTTCAGCAGCGGGATCGCGCGGCCAGTGGCCTTTGTAGTAGCGTGTTGCTAGATCGGCTATGGGTATGAGTGCGGTGGGGCCATCCATCTATTCCCGTTTATGGAGCAAGAAGGAATCCTCTTTCCGTTCGAACTCTGGAAACTCCGTTCGGATAAAAAGGGGTATCGACCCTCTTCCGTTCTTTGTTGTTCGTCTGGCTTCGTTCTTTCGTCTGTACCAGCCGTCTCCCCTTTGTCACTATCAGCAACTCCATCACAAGCGCGCCAATTGTCGGTAGAAAGGTAAGTACATCTTGTTCTTTCTTCTTTTGCAAGTATGAACTTTAGTTGTACGTACGTATAACTTCCACGGTTTTGAAATTTCATCAAATCCTGGGTGAACTCCATCGATCCTCTCCAGAATGTATAATAAGGTTCTGTCTCCAGAAAATGAGCATCCATCCTCTCCAGTGGATTTCAAAATTTGCAGAACTCCATTGCTCTCAATTGTAAGAGGCCTTAACTTCAAGTTACTTGGAGTCTGGACTGTTGATCATCATGCAGGTCCCACAGCTGACGTCGTGTTTGGTTTTGCTCAAAGGTGATACGGCCATCAGTATCTCTGGATCTTCTTTTGGTGTCTTTGATGCGTGTACGACTTCATGTTGAGAAATTCCTGTGGCTCGAGCATATTTGCTGGTAAGGTGACTGGCGAATTGACAAAAGCGGCAATCTCTTGGATCCGTCATTTGTTGATCAATTTGGGAGTCGCACTTGATAGACCTGTATTGTATCCAAACATCTGGTCATCCATGCACCCTTTCCATAGGAAATTGGAAATCTAGAAACACAAAATCTGACTTTGTCGGCCGATGTGGCAGTCATGAGGCGGTTGGTCTGTGTGGCTTGATGAGGCGTTGAAGCGGCTTCGGGAGGGAACGTTGAAGCGACTTCTGGATATAACTCTAGTGAGGGCGCCATTAATCCTTGATTTCGAAAAACGAGTGCGTCCCATTCTTATGTTTGATAATCCACGGTGCAGACTTCTTTAATATTTGTGGCGCACCGGCTAGGTATGTAAAAGCATGGACGCATTGCCACGGAGTAAGAAATCTAAAATCTATACTTGTTAGGTGAGGAGGCTTCATCTTCAATTAGTGGCGCGCATAACGTGATTCGATGCGCCGTTTCTGAAGAGGTAGTTGCAAACCAGAAGTGTCATGTGTGCTGACTTCAAATTCATTGTTTCTTTGTTCCGTGAAGGGGATTCCCAAAATCCGGAAAACTGCAGACAACAAAACTTCTTCTAGGAATCTCGTCAGGCGAAGGTTGAAGCAGGCTGCTCTTCGGATGCGAAAGATGCTTTCCCCAGAAAGAATGTGTCGCTTATTGATGATCTTGTGTTTTATTTTCCTTTACATATTCCCCTCTTCAGTATTTTTGAGACATCTCTTGCATGGTTTGATTTTTTTCTGGTTTCGAATTAATAGGTAATGATTTTGCGAGGATTTGTGTTTACTCGATACTTTTCCTTGAGATGATTCAGGAGTAAAGAGATTTCTAAAAGGGAAATGATACTTGATTAATTGACAAATCGAAACCCTAATTATGAATGCGAGCAGTGCAATCATTTTGGAGGAATTACAAATATTGCATGAAAAGGGAAATTGCTAAAGGAGACAATAATGAGAATGCTGGAGGAAAAGGGGAGTCAAAATCTTAGGTATTGAAAGGCTTGGGCCATCATGAGTGCATTACCATGCCTTCTAGTTTTTCAGCATTGATGAGCTTGCATTAACCTCATAAGATAACTTATGCCACTAGGTACGACTCATCTTTTCCTTCTGCAGAATCGGGTGGGGGTTGAGCAGCAATCCTTACAAACATATCTCCAACTTGAAATGGGTTTGGGCGTTGCTCAGTAACTTGGATCTTAGACTCATCATCTTTGACCGAGACAGCTTCTAAACATTTGATAAAATATTTGAAAGGACCAGCATCCCATTCATGCCTCATAGTGACAGCTGGGTTGATGGCTCGAGTCCCCAGGCTTTGACGAAGGTAGGAGTGACTAGTTGCAAAAAGGGTTGTTTAATGAAACTTACTTGTGTTCGGAATCTGCGAACAAATGTCGTCGGGCTCTCTCCACGCAATTGGGTCACATTGGAAAGTTGCTGATGCGGCAGCAAATAATCTTCAGGATTGGATGGCTTGTTGTAAATCTTTTAAGGTATAGACACTGGCAAAGGACATACTCCTAGTTTTGCTTGTTTCTATGCACCCATGAGTTGATAGAATATTTGAAAGGATCAGCATCCCATTCATACCTCCTAGTGACAGCTGGGTTGATAACTGGCTCGAGTCCCCAGGCTTTGACGAATGGTGGAGTGACTGGTTGAAAAAAGGGTTGTTCAATGAAACTTACCTGTGTTCGGAATCTGCGAACAAATGTAGTCGGGCTCTCTCCACGCAATTGGGTCACATTGGCAAGTTGTTGATGCTGCAGCAAATAATCTTCAGGGTTGGATGGCTTGTTGTAAATCCTTTCAGGTATAGATACTGGCAAATGACATACTCCTAGTTTTGCTTTGTTTCTATGCACCCATGAGCGCCCCAGAACCATATCATAATTTGAGCATTCTTTAACAATATGAAATTTGGAGTGCGTTAGAGCATCTATCACATTGATTTCGAGATTAATGTACCCGTAAGAATTTTTTGAATCTTCTTCTGGGTTTTTGATCACATTTTGGCAATGCACAGCTTCCTGCTTAGAAATTCCTGCGACTCTCAGAGTCTTGACGGTAACAATGTTGAAGTTAGAGGCCGCGTCAATCAGCATGCTGTCGAACTCGACATCCTTCTGGTGGGTAGTGGTCAGCAGTCCCCAGTTGCATTTACCAGCGGCATCTTCTAGAAGAGGTTGGGATTTGGGAGCGGCTTCCCCGACTGAAAACAGCCGCTTGCCTGACACAACACGATTGTGGGCTGCAAATATGTCTTGACGCTGCGCCTTGGAGAAATACAGAATCTCACATAAATTCTCCATTATAGACTGTACGGTTTTGTGGACAGAGTCCCCAAAAATCATGCAGCTCCTGATGGGAAGAGGGTCTCTGTGAACTCATTTGGTTCCTAATTGAAGTTCTCCTGCATCTACCTTCTCCTTGAAAATGCGTTTCAATTTGTTGCAGTCACTGGTTGGGTGATTGAAAAACCTATGGTAACGTCAATATTTGGGATTTGCCATCTCTTCTTGAGTTGGTGGACGTCTGAGAGAAGGTAGCTTGATGGCGTCATCTTGAATACATGCTTCTAGGAGTTTGATTACCTCTTCAATCGGAAACGGGAAGGTTAGAGCGGCTTCTCCAGTTTCCTGTTGTTGTGCATGCGCCTTAGTCGTAGCATTTCGTGTTTGAGATGTCTATTGTGTTGGTGCCGCACGTTTGGGTTGTTAATAGTCGTTCCCCAGATGCATTCTCTTTCTAACCTCACTAGAGATTGACTGGAGGTTGTATCTTTTATTGGAGGGACGCTTGCTTTCCTGAACATCTTTACGAGCTTCTTCATTCTGGGATGGTTCGGATCGACTGAGTAAAGCAGCAGTGGATCTCTTAGCAGCTTCTGATGCAATATGAGAGTTGATATTTGGGAAAATTGGTAATATGCCCCAAAATGGACTGCAATCTTGGGGATATGCCACAGGATTCCAGATTTCGGGAATATGCCCCAGCCATCCAAAAATCCATCCAAAGACGTTAACTAGTCAACATACCTGCACATGTGGATTGCACATGCGAGTTGAAAGACAAATTTATCCTTCACCACTTGTGTGAACCGCTCGTATACAACTAACTGTGTTTGTGACATACGATGGTGACACGTGGAGTTGAGATCCAACGACTTATATTCTTTCAAAATCCGCCCGGATTACTATTTTGTCCCTTTATTTTGATATTATTACATATATTTTTAGATTTGTTCCACGTGTTTATTTCATCTGATCCAAAGGCCTATATTTACCTACCTGGATCAAGACATGTTTACACCCATTTGAAAATTACCGTGATTCGACACATTCTCATTTCCAAATCAAGAAAATACATTATTACAAACAAGCATACACATTTACAAGCACATCAACAAAATCGGTAAGGCAACTCTTTGCTCAAAACAAAAAATAAGGCCAACTTGTATGAGTGACTACTTTTGCAGCACAACCTTACAAGATTCTCTACAAACAGATAACTAAAAGCGAATTAACTACAGGAATAAACTCTAAAGTTGGCTCTTTCCAGGTGACAAGTGACTCCTCGTCTGCAACAACAACATTCCCAAAAAGAAAGACGAAAGTGTTAAGCATTAGTTATAATTGAAGTTAGGCATTGAAATTAAAATCCTAGCACATTAGACTTGGATCCCTAAAGGAAAAAAAAAAACAAGCCGAAGGGAGAAAAATTACCTAAGAGCGAATATTTCGGTAGTATTTGGCAAACGCTTGACACCACCAGAGCATGCGCACACTTACAAACAACCTTAGACTCATAAACTGCAGTTGCATCTCTTTCGCTTCATGGACACAACATAATTGGGACTTTAAACTTTTTTTTAAAAAAATAAAAAAAAAATACCAAGTTTAAGTTGAAAATTAAAAAAGGTTGGAAAGATATTTACCTTGCTAGATACGAAGTAACGAAGACAATTTAAAAATTAAAACACAAATGTTCCATACCCATTCAAAAGTTGTAGACAATATAACCTATAAGCCAATATATGCATTCAATAAGTAAACATAGTTTGCATTCATTTATAAGCACATAGATATGATAAAACTACATTGTTCTAATAAAATTCCCTAACTAATCACAACAGTCCATAATGCTCAAATTCAGTCATTCTTAAACTAATTAGCCCCAATTTTAGTATCCCCAATTAACCCAAACTAACCTAAATCAGAAACACCCCTTGAAGAACCCTAAATTCACTTTCTACACTCCATATATCAAATTAACATAATTAACCATATAATATGAGTAAAACGAAGATAAAAAAAAAAACATTGGGTTTAATTTACTTATTCTTTTTGAAGACCCGTAATGCTTCAATTAGAAGTTTTCCTTGTTATTCTTCTCCCTTTTAACTTCAACTGTTCTTCAACTAAACCAATAACAAAAGCAAAAACAGTGACAGATTCTTGGTTTAACATTAACTATCAAATTAACACAATTAACCACACAATACAACGAAAACGAAGTTAAGTACACGTTTAATCTCATTTACTTACGATTTTTCCATAAAATTAACCTAAATCAGAAAGAAAAAAAAAACCAATTTTAAAGAACCCTAAATTCACTTTTTATCAAATTAACACAATTAACCACAAAATATAACGAAAACAAAGATAAATACATGTTGGGTTTCTATTACTTACTCTTTTTGAAGACCCATGCTGCTTCAATTTGCAGTTTTCCTTCTTCTTCTTCTCCCTTTAACTTCAACCTGTTCTTCAACTAAACCAATAGCAAAAGCAAAAAACAGTGACAGATTCTTGGTTTACCATCAACTATTCCAACTAATCGAACACATCGAACACCAATCCTCCTATTCTCACATCACAAACCTCTCACTCTCTCGATCGGTTTTCTTTCCCTCTCGTCTGTTTTCTTTTTTGTTTCAAGAGAAGAATCCAAACCCGTGAGACATAAAAACCCTAGATTTGGTTTGGTTGATCAAAATCCATTAAAAATCTTCGAGATTAAAACTCGATTTGATGAAAACGCGTGGCACCGGGAGATGTATTCAAGTGTATAAGGTTAAATCTGCCATTTCCTATATCCGATGAGATCTCATATTCTGAGATATTGACCGGTCAATGTACGAGAAATTGACTTTTTAACCTTCTTGGATGGAAACCGTTACTTCGGGGCATATTCCCGAGATCTGGAATCCTGGGACATATCCCCAAGATGACAGTCCATTTTGGGGCATATTACCAATTTTCCCTTGATATTTTCCAGGAATGACGCACATAATGAAATCACCTTTTCATTGCGAGGACTCTGATGAGAACGTGATAAATCCCACGAGTCTTCTTTATGAGCTTGAGGAAACATCTCTTGATCTTCATGAGCATACAAGTTAGGTTGATGGCTACCTTCTCATACAACGTGACCATAGGCTTCATCTTCCTCACCAGGAATAGGAATATGAGTCTTGGAAGAAGGACTACTACCATCAGCATTGATCCAAAATGAATTGTTGATGGCGTTTCCTCCAGAATGAATACGTGTTGGTTCCTTTGATAGTTGATCCGTGATCACTTTCAAAAGCGTAAACACTTCGTCCTGCGTCTTGACAATAGTAGCTTGATTCCCAACAATATCATCCAGGATTTCGTCAAATCGTGAATATTTGTTAGATATCGAGACTCCATAGCCTCGACAAGGGTTTTGAATGAAAGAACGGATTCAGGGATAACATGTGAAGTATTTTCAGTGCTAGGAGAAGTAAAATTGGGATTGAAGGTTTCTGAACCATTCCTAAGATCAACCATCTTGAGAAATTTAGGAAATTGAAAATGGAATAGGGAAAATGATTTTTTTTTGCAACCGAGAGATTAATCTTCCAATGTGGTCGCCAGTTGTTTTGGGGTAAAAACTGATTCTGCTGGAAATGGTAAATTTGGGTGTGCCGCCGTGGAACGAATCTAAACCCTAAAAAAATGCACTGCACGGGAGTACTTTAGATTCGAGAGATCAATCTGTAGAATTCTGGCCTAAACCAAGAAATGGTCGTTCCAGACTTGCTTCGTTCACAAAGTGAAGGAGAAGGGTTGATCTCGGGGAGGGAAGAGAAGAAGGTGTTGAGATCAAAATATTGGATTTTGAGGGTGTGGTTGTTTTATGACTTGTATCAGAATTTGGAACTGGCTTGTGGAATGTAAGCTATCAGGTAGGTGTTTTTCTGGATACTTGTGTTGTTGTTAACCAAAATTGTCTCGTTGGTCGAAATAGGTTGAAAACCTATTTATATAGTCATAGTTGCACGCACTCTGATCTCATAGGAACTGGGAGTATTTGAGTGATGGAGAAGTGGGGATCGTGTAAAAATGTTGAAAACCACGTCTTACTATGAGGGAAGACTGTTAATTTACACACACTACTTATCGGCTATCACTAACCGTCCGCTTTTCCTGACACTTTCTTATAATGGGCGTGTTGCACGCCACACGTTGTAAACCTCAAGATCAATAACCTGATGAACATCCCCCAGTTTGTGACGTGTTTGATGTCTCGAGTAGAAAATATGTAGCAAGTTGGAACCTGCCAGTGGCGCAATGACGCAATGGCGCCTGCCTGTGGCATGGTGGCGTGTTGGCGCCGGCTAGTGGAGTAGTGGCGCGTTGGCGCCTGCTAGTGGCACAGTAGCGTGTTGGCGCATGCCAGTGGCATAGTGGAGCAATGGCGCCTGCCAGTGGCGTAGTGGAGCAATGACGCCTGCCAGTGGCATAGTGGCGCAATGGCGCCTGCTGGTGGTGTAGTGGCGCAATGGCGCCTGCCAGTGGCATGGTGGCATGTTGGCGCATGTCAGTAGAATAGTGGCATAGCGGCGCCTGCCAGTGGCATAGTGACATAGGGGCATGGCGCCTACCAGTGGCATGGCAGCATAGTGGCGCCCGCCAGTGGCATGGTGATGTAGCCGCGCCAGTGGCATGGTGATGTAGCCGCGACCACTATACCACTGACAGATTGGTGTTAGACCCAAATATGTCTCAACGATATTGGCTCTAGTTGTTGTATCAAATTTAATGCCTAGGCGACGTTATTTGGCATGGGGCGGCATAGTGGGCCCGGCCAAATTAGGGTTTGGCTTGTCAAACCCTAAGTGGCACGTGCGGCTATGTGGCCGCGGCATGGTGGTCATGTTAGGGAGCGTCTAAACTTGATAAATCGAGTGGCCAAATCCCACGTGTGATCATTTTTTTTAGACTGACATGGGCAGTCTAGATTAAATTCCTTAAGAAATTAGGCGCATCGACCAACCAACTTCCAATTTTATTGAAAAGTGTGTGTGGCGGGTTTAGAGCGATATGATTGGTCGATAGCAAAAGGGGGGGCGGTAAGCAATCTTATGGGGCGTGGCCGGCCAGCCACGGGTGGCGCCTGTTAGGGAGAATTGGCTGGCCAAGTTGCGTGGCCGCGCCTCCTCTTGTTGTTGCTTCTGTTAGCCGCAGCTCCTCTTTTACTTCTCATTTTCTTTCTTTGGTAGGATTTTTCCCCTATTAGTCCGTGGCGGATTAATTTCCTAGCTTACCTAGGTCCAGTCTCGACCAATAGGGTTCGAAATATTGCGCAGGGCGCAAAAAAGCCTAAATTTGCAAATTAATTAGGCCAAAATTTGAATCTTGTGAGCTATCACGAAATTGATCAAATTTGATAAATTCTGTGTGTTAACACAAAATTCTTTTATTCTCAGAGAGCAGTTAATGTGTCTTCTAATTGAGTATTTTCATGCATACCTTAATCTTGATATTTCGGGAAACTCATACTACTCAGCTACGAGCGAACACTAATAGTCATGTCATACCAATGTTAAGGGTTCGGCCGGGGAACATAGCACAAGATGAATACTCGGTAGGCTCCGACATTGGTGAGTAATGCAGCTAGGAGCTTAAATACTCATTAGGCTCTATACTAGTGAACAATTCATCTAGGATCTTGAGTTTCAATATAATAGAAGACTATTATTGGGGCGTCACACTCCATTAGAGGGGCTTCACTTGGATATTTGGTGACCAAAAATCTGGTTAAGGGATATTTTGATTCCATAGCAATTTGTCAAAATTACCCTTCAATTAAAACTACTAAAAATAGATGAGGAAGAAGCAAACTGATCCTAGTGATGGTAATCAACAACTCAATCAACCTCAACTTCATCCTCAACTCATTCCACCGATTCAATCAATTGAAGAATCATGTTTTCAAACTCCTCAACAACAACCCATGGTGTATGTAAGGTAATAATCAAACAAACCCATCTTTTTGTACCCATTTTTGTGCTTAAATCGAATGAAATCGAAGTAAAATTAGGATTTTATTTACTTTCTTCTAGTGTTACGCCTGGGTACGGTACTAGATTTTTCAATCGTAATTTAGTTTTTGAAGAACTTACGCCTAGGTTTAGTTCAATTCAAGCGTAAACTTTGATTTGCATGTCGTTTACGTATAGGTTTAGTTGATTTCCAGGTGTAATTCCAATTTACGCCTAGGTTTAGTTGATTTCCAGGCGTAATTCCAATTTTACGCCTAGGTTTAGTTGATTTCCAGGCGTAATTCCAATTTTACGCCTAGGTTTAGTTGTTTTCCGGGCGTAATTTAGGACGTAGCTAGGTTTAATTAATTAAACTAAAGCCAAACAAGGGTTGTTTAGTCATTACACAATTATTTGAGATAAGGAATTTTTGAAATTACTTACGGGTGACCCGTTTTTGTCCTATTAGGTGACGCCCCTCTAATGGAATGTGACGCCCCAATAATAGCCTTCATATAATATGAAGAGAGACATAGGCACTCATCATATTCTGATATATTCTCCAAATTCCTTACGGAATATAGATATATCAAGGTCTACTACTTATGATGCCGGGTCAGGTAGACAGACTTTTACGGTTTTCGCCCTAAGCTAAAAACCACCATCAACAGCAAGCCAAAGGGCCGACCTTGGTCGATCAAGGTGGCATGCCCATGTCACCATGTTGCTCGTGTCTCGATTCTGAGAAATTTGATATTCTGACGTGCGTTCGAGCAATATCTTGGATTTTCAGAAGAGTTTGATCTTGACTGAAACTCTCAATTTTGCTTGAATGAGCAAGTATGGCATTGCTCGTCCGATCGATATTTTAATAATATTGAAATTTTATCCTAGTCGGTCATGTGACCATTTGACTTTTGGCTTTTTGTTAGTTTGAGCAATATTGGTGAAATATTGAAAAAAATAGGATTTTTGCTCGAACGAAGGAGTTTCATGAGATGAAGGAAGAAATAATAATAAAATTAGGAATTAGAGAAGTGTGGGACCGGCCACGGCTAAGGCATGGTCGGCCGTCTAGTAGGCTCGGTCCCATGACACTTTTCTTTATTTTATACTATTTTTCATCGTGCGAGGAAATATGGAGAAATTAGGAGTTCCGCTCGAACGAGGGAGTTTGCTCGAATGAAGGAGTTTTTCATGAGATTAGGAAAATAATAAAATAAGACAAAATAAAGGGGAGAGGCGTGGGACCGGCCACGACGGCATGACCGACCGGCCGGTGGGTCCAGTCCCCTAGGTGCTTCTCTATTATTTTATTTATCTTCACTATTTTGCATAGGTTTCCTCGTTCGTCCATATTTTTGAATGCTTGTTCGTGCATTTGGGTGCTCGTTTGTGCATTATTGTTAAGTACACTTGCAACATTTTTTTGGGGCTTACTCAAGTGGTGGCCTAGATGCCTGTACGTTGAATATTTATTACTAACCCACGGAATTCTACTGGGAAAAGCCATGAATTGAAGTAATGATATACTATGATGAACATAGAATATTTTCTAGGAATTCAATTGATGAATCTTGTGACTAGAAATAATTAATTGATTAATTGATGGCTTTATATACTAGCAGGCAAGTTGCCTAGGAGCATTATGATTATTCGAGAATTGAGCGATATGAGCTAATTGAAGCGTCATCTTTATTCTGTATAGTCAGGGAAAACATCGTTACATCCTGAAGATGTTATCGCTCTATACTAGCAGGCAAGCTGTCTAGGAGCCGTCCAATCATTAAGATTCTATACATATGTCTTTTATATAGTTAGGGAAAACATTGTTACATCCTGAAGACGTTATCGCTCTATACTAGCAGGCAAGTTGTCTAGGAGCCGTCCAATCGTTTTCCATTCTATATAAAAGTGATTACTGAAATATGTCGTGTCTCAATTGAGAGACTGCATATTCATGTATGATCTGAGAGGCAATACACTCAGTCGAAGGTTCTTATGGATGATCTAAGAGGCAATACACTCTGTCAGAGATTCTTATGGATGATCTGAGAGGCAATACACTCTGTCAGAGATTCTTATGGATGATCTGAGAGGCAATACACTCCGTCAGATATCATCGTGGCATGAGCTTTCATGCTTAAACGAGAGACATGAGTCTCCATACTCGTCTGATTACTGGACCAGGAATATACAAAATCATGATTTTACGATTTTAGCCTTAGTCAAAAATCCACCATCAACAGCTGGGTTTGAGTTTCTTATGCAATCATTGACCCAGGATGGTATGCAATCATTGACCCAGGATCCTGCTTTAGGGGCTTAAGTATTGTGTCGTGCGGTCGTTTCTTATGCTGGCGACTCTGGGTTCAATCATGCAATTGATGTGTTTTCGAAATTTACTGTCGATGAAGTTTGTCCAAGAGAAGCGTTTGATTAGAATTTCTTTGCCGAGGCTGTGGGTGGCAAGAGGTGGAATTGTGTCTTTGGTGTGGAAGAAACACTCAACGCTTTGGAATTGGGAGCCGTTAAGACTCTAATGGTGTGCGAAAACCTGGATATCAGCAGGTACGTTGCCAAGAACAGTGTTACTGCTGAGATTTCTATCCAGCATTTCTACAAAGCAGAAGAGGACCATAGCAACTTCTTTTTGTGTCGGTTTCAGTTGGAGAACTTATTTGCTCTTTGTTAATCGTAATGATTATTTATCTAGTCTTTTTATATCTGAAGTCGGTAACGATAACCTCAGTGACTTTGGCCTCATACCAAAACTGGGACTTGAGTTTGTACATAGACAATGACTCAATGGGTTATCTTAAGCACCGGGTCTTTGCATTGAGCATTACAAATTTAAATGACCATGATCTTTGGATTAATAAGTACCAGCATATTCAAGAAAACAAGTACACTTGTCTAAAATTCAATCCATATTGAACAATTAACTCACAAGGCCATCTTAAATGAAGTACCTAATTGAACACCTTTTATGCCATATACTATACACACTTTTAATAACTCAGATAGCTGAAGTGGAAACCTTAAGAGATCAGTATTGATCAATTTATAACAAGGACCATTGCAGTGAGTGTGATACCCTTATGCTGGTTGATCATGTTGCTTCCAGTATTACTACTAGTACTGTTACTGCTCTGAATGGTACAGTTGCTGCTGGTAACAGTACTGTTGCTGCTGTGAACGGGAATCTTGCTGTCGTTAGTATGGTTGTACTTGTGGCCAAACCCACCACTGGTCTCCACGACACCAGGTCCACTGCTGCAGGCTGTTTTCATTATATAGACAACACTTGATGGTTTTGTTAAGATCCGATTTATAGAAGTTTTCTGTTTGTTATGAAAACAGATAAGATAGATGGAGAAGAACATATAAACATACCTGAAATTGTTATGGACAAACACGAAAAGATTGGCTACAAGAAAAGAAATGCTGCCACCATTTTCTTCATCATTCTTCCTCTTCTAATCCTCTTCACTATCTAAGTTTATGATTTAGGCAGAAGTATAAAAGTTGGATATTGAAGATCAGTGAGAGGGTGTGTTCAATATCTTCTGTTGTTGCCTTGACTGAAGTACCCGTTGTCTCTACCAAAAGATGATCTTATTTATAAGATCATGTCTGAGATACTGATTTTAGCTAAAAACATAGAAATTCTCTTTTAAAGGTTTAAAGAGCAAAGATAAACAGAAGCAGTAATTTACCTACCCGCCAGGACGTTTGATATGTTTGGAACTTTGGATATCACTTCTTGGATGCAAGCAAGTCTAATATTATCAACACTGCAAAGATTAAGTTCGCCACTGATCCCTATAGGTAGCTTGTAGTATACACACAAGTGCAATAGACCAACTCAACCACCAATAAGTTAGCTATGGGCAAACAAAACTTTTATGAGGCCAACCTACAATAACAAACAAGTACTCCTATTGTTTTGAAAATATAGAATTGTGGGAAAATTTTGACAATCCAGAGTTATATTGTTATGGACCTTCCGGTTATCGCAACACTAAAGCTTCAAACCTTAGGAAGCAAAACAAAGAGTAGACCAGTTTCGTGTTTTGCACCAATCTCCTGAAAGATTCCCCCCACCCCGGAGAACAACTTAAACCCCTAATAACATACAGGGTGAGCCCACACAAGTCATTACCCCTCAAAAGTACTAAATCAGAAGAATACTACACCATTATAGAAAACAAAGAGAAGTTAAAGTGGATATACTTACTTTTCATCTCCGTTCTCTTATCAGGTTGAGTGCTGTATAACCTTTTCCGGATAGCCCTCGTCCACCTTTGTTAGCCGCCCTCGAAACACATGACATTCAGAAAATGAATTAAGCAAGTGATCAATAAACAAAATGCACCTACAATTTAAGAGTCCAAAACAGATGCTTTTCTTACCACTCCCAAAACTTGATCCTGGACTCCAGCATATGTGATTACAGGGTTAGTTGCAGAGACAGACCAAGCTTTAACTCTATGATCTCCATTTCACGCATTTGTAGCAGTTGCCTCACCTATTTAAGCTCTACAACAGCTCTTTAACCTTCAAAAACTCATCCTAATTCAGAACCTTCAATAGCTTCTGATTGTACTCCTCGCCATTATCCCCTGCATCTACCTCATGGTAAGAGTTATCCTCCCACTCTTCCATTGAATCAGATTCCTCATCATCCTTCTTCTCCATTTTGACTTTGTTATAATGTTGTGGTTTCTTGTATGGGAACAGGTGATAACATGTCCAACCACAAGTAAATTAAAATACCATTGTTAAGATGTGCCTATGAATTCGAAGCAGCGCTACAAAGTAAGAATACCATATGACTAAATACCAAGCTACTTAGAGTTTGTTCGTCAAGAAAGTTCCACTTTTGCCAATAAATCATAATCCTCTACACTATGCAACAAACTATTGTGACCTGAGACAAGTAAATACAGGTGACTGTGCGACTTTTATATCACAAGGCTGAACTTGGACGATGTAATGTGATTTCTTGTTATTTCAGTTTATACCCTAGTCAATTCTATTATCGGAAGCTCTTAACACACCTCAGACCAAATCAAGAGTTCAACGTCTAAAACTGTTACTGACTTAAAAGGATAACCATCCGAAAACACAGAATGATATATATTAGTGTTTGAGGTTCAAACAGGCCTTAGCCCGAAACCTAGCGCCTGCAATTTTAAATGCAGAGACAGGGGGTGAGGCAACCTGCAATCCATATGGCCATTCAAACCAGCAAATGTTGCTTGGTTTCTGGTTCTCCTCGTCAGACCAGCATGGATCTTCTCCAAGAGCATTCTGATGGGGGGTATTTTCAGGACACCTTCTACGAAACATAATTATTCATGGCATGGATATGTGTGACTGTAATCAAGTGGTGGAACATGAAAGTATGAAACTAATTAAGAGATGATTCAGAGCATTGGACTAGACAGGAGAACTAGTTGACATTAATCCAAGGCTTTTACCATTATCTCTCAAATCACATTGGACATTTCATAGAAAATGCAAACAAAATCACAAAAAGATGCAGAAAAGAAGAAAGAAACTCAAGGGTTTCCAACTAGGCAGCTTCAGGTACAAAAGAAAAAATATATACCCCATTACCCAAAATAGAAATCTAATCTGATTGACAGAGGCAGTAAGAGATCAAACCTTATGGAGTGTTGCCTGATGCAGCTATAACTCATCATCAGAATCAGCATCATAGACTCCATCCTCATCGTCATAACCTTATTGTTCGTACAACCAAGATCCATAACCCCTCTCAATTTCATCCTCCTATGGTACTGCACCTTCATACACACCATTGTTAGCAACAAAATTCACAATACACTTTTCTTGGATGGGTACTTTAAGCTAACTCATCACTAAAACATAGTTTTTGAGGCAAATCGTCATAACCCAACTTTTATATCCACCGACTTCACCGATCTTGAAACCCAAATTTTGTAATGGTAACAGCAATGTGTGTTATGGAGCTTCAGACCAAAATTGCATAACAAAGTCGAAGGAGAGAGACAGAGTGTTTTGTGGTTCAGTTTACTAGTTTGGGTTTTTAATCAGTTTTTTAATTCCTTTTGGCGGACAGAGACAATTCTCTTAGATTAACAAAATTGCATAGGATTCATAATTTTATATGTTTTTTCTTGTTTTGTCTTTCGTCTTATCTCCAACACAATTACCTATGTACAATAAATATGGGTATATGTGGAAAAATTCATCTTGAAAAGCAAAGTCCGCCTATTTAGTGGGACAAACAAAAACCAAAATTCCGCCTATATATGTGGGACCGAGGGAATAGTAGGTAGATGAAACGTTTGCTGCATTTACTTAGCTTCCTACTGTTGCAACTCGAGAACATATTTTGAACTGATTGGTGCAGGGCAGGGCAGCACAGCAGGGGATATAATTATGTCAACACTGTTGGCATGCGTGATACCCCTATAATAGGCAATAATATAACACAGGGCCATTGAAGTCTAATCTTGAGAACCGACGGATTATTGGAATGAGTGAATAGGGATCCTCCTTTTGATGCCTAACTTTTTTTCTAGGAATGGATTTGAATGGAGTGACTTGTTTTTCTATTCGTATATGTTTTTTTGTATGGAAGTTATATGGAATGAGCAAAATGGAGACATTAGAACGGCAAAATGCTAATGGAGGACCGATTTTCATTGTCCAAATGTGAACCAATAAAATTCAGCCATTCAAACTCGTTTTAAAAGGCCCACTCGAACAAGACTATGTTTTTGGTACACCCTAGACAAGTTGTATTTCGTTCCAAATTATTACTGAAACTTGACTTATTTGTGAGATTTAACCGATTTCTAATCATCCGAAACCGTATCATACTCGTACCTCCAAATTGTCAACTAGACTTTACCATTTTATGGGCAAAAGAGAAAGTGAGACTCGGAATACATAGAGAGAGGAGAAAGTTGCATGCCACAACATGATTTCTTCCTTGTTCGTACGTGGTGGTACAGGGGAAGTGGGTTCCCTATTACTACTAATTTACAGCACAGTGATCACCCTTGAGTTCCATGAAGGGACACTAGCAGTAGAGGATATAACCATGACTAACAGTTTTTGACAACTGGATGATGTTCATATATTTAATGGGTTTTGTTATCTTGTGCATCTGTTGTAGTAAAAATGTTTCTACAACAGTCCTCGAGATTTGTATTAAAAGATATAATCTTAGCCGTTAAATGAATTAAGATTTGTACCCGATGAATGAATTGTAGACCGTCAGATGATTCACAATATTCCTCGAGATGCGTTTTTGATGATGAAGAGATTTCAGCTCAGCTCTCCAATGACTTTAGCTCTCTTAGAATTGTTGATGAATGAAAAGGGGTACCAGCAAAGACACTCTGATGCCTCAATGAGTAAGAGCTCTAAGCAGGTTTTTATGGAGAGAGAAGGATTAGAAATATGTACCTTTCTAGTTGAAATCACTCCTCTATTTATAGGTTATATAGAAGGTATGCATCCAGTCCTTATTTGTCTGCATTCATCTTGGAATTATGTATCTAGATAGTACAAATGTACTTAGTCCAATAATGAATCTATATTCAACCCCTCCTTTAGGATGACCAGATTAATTAATGTATTTGGACTAAGTATATATCTAGATTAATTATAACCTCCCAGTTTGAATTTATGTCTGGTCTTACCAACAACTAATTCATCCACTTTTTAAGATACAATGAATTTAGTCACCTTTAATAAAGGCCAACAGATTAGGTTTTTAACCCTTAATCAATTTAGGCTTCAACCCATGACCCAATTAAATTTTTTGTTTAGGCTAATGGGACGAAGATCCTATTAAGCCATTTCCATATTTATGTGGTCCAAACATCGCCCCCTCTTAATTCCCAACTTGTTGGTGGATTAAGAAGAGTAACCTGGATCAGTTGCTTCATAGTTGTACTCTGACGCCCCCAAGCTTCATGTTGAAACGATATGGTAGTCTGCTTGTGAACAAGGTTGCACTTGGTGTTCGGGACGAGAGTTTTCCGTAGTCGAATATGAATGATGCTTGATGATTGTATCACGAGTTTCAAGTTATGTGTTTGTCTTTAATAGTCTTCTTGCTTGCAGACAACAATTTTTTTTTCCGATGTGGTAGCTATTACCGATTGTTATAAATGTTGGCACGTCTCATGGATAATGTATCTCTGTTTTTGAGACAAGAGTTCGTGGTTTCACTGACGCAAAACTTGGTGAGAAATTGTGGTTGCGATGAGTGCAAGATTTAAGTCTTCACTTGTGATTTGAGGTCGTAGATGCCAGCACGACGAAATACTTTCTGCTCGTACTGTAGTTGTTGTATAACTTCATAGTTCGGAAAAAACTGGTGTATTTCTTCTGTGGAGTATAGAACATTGTGCTTAGATTTGTATGATGTTGCATAAATATACTCCAATTGATGTTCCAACGATGATGGTGATGCCGAGACGTGATCTGCACCTTTTAGATGGTTGTAAAATATCACAACTACTCATGCATTGAGAGCTTGATCAGTGATGTTCTTCTGATGCTTTTTCGAGTGATGCTTCACTATATCTCATACCTAACCAGGGGGCATGAGGTAAAATATGAAACTCATTCCTTTGAGATCTTCATATTATATAGATGTTGTTTCCTTTTTTTCTTTTCTTTTCTTTTCTTTTTTTTTTTCCTTTCTCGTCGCTTTTTTCCTCCATGTCCAACAAAGCCTCTTCATGCAAATATTTTTCACTTTATTTTTCCTCTTTTGCTCCAGCTCCAAGTATGCTTCTTTGTGCAAATAATAACTTTGACTCCATCAAAGATAGTTCGCAAATCGATTTGATTTTTTATCTCCTTTCGCTTCCGCTCCAGTAAAGCTTCTTTTTGGAAATATACATATATATATATATATATATTCATTTTTTTCTCCCGCTCCAACAAAGTTTCTTCATGTAATTTTTTCTAATTTTCTCCATAAAAGCTTCTTCGCAAAATAATTTTTGTTTGTTCCAGCTCCGATAAAGCTTATACATGCAATTTAATATTCTTTATTATTTTTCTGTTTACCTCTAGCTTCAGATTGGCCACGAAAATATATTTCTTTTCCTGGTATAATGAACTCTCATTGCCCTGAGAGTGGGTTCCATTTCCCGTGGAACAAGATCATTGCTATTCTTGAGCCTGCGCTAACCGGTTTAGGTTTAGCTTGCTCGCAAATTTGTGCAAGTATTGACTAAGACCGTGCAAGGAATATTTTTTTGAAATATTTCCTCTAATCAAAGCCAAGTTGGTTTGGTTCTCACTGCCCTGAGATGGGGTTCCATTGCCCATGGAATAAGGTCTTTGCTAATTTGAGCATGCGCTAAATCGGTCTAGCTTGCTCGCAAATTTACGCAAGTATTGACTAAGACCGTGCAAGGAATATTTTTTGAAATATTTCCTCTAATCAAAGCCAAGTTAGGATCGGTGCTAGTTGTGCGAGAGTTATTGTTTAACAACTCTGGCTAGTATGCCCGAAGTTTATGTCCGATCTTAGCTATGCGAGTGTTATTGCTAAACAAACTCTGTCTAGTATCGAAGTGTGTGCATCATGCCTTTGTTTATGAGTTGTGCACTTGTATGTGAATTATGCATTTATTGTAGGACTATGAAATATGAATATTGCAAACAAATTAAGCAGTCGTTTAGGTTTACCTTGTGAGGCGTGAATGGATTCAACATCGCAAATATGCATCCCGTAGTCAATTGTGAACTATTTCCGAAGTTCCATGTTTTGGGCTCCATTTTGCTGCTCTTCGCTCAATATAACTTCCCTCTTGCTAGCTTATCTATCAGGTATGGTCTTCCCCAGACGCCGCCAGCTGTTCGACTATGGTGAGTAAAACTCGCAACGGTGTGTAGGTCCATTTGTTTTAAACTCGTACAAGTTTTAACTTGTATCCATCCAAAATAACATATCGTCGATTGGATCGACGAGCTAAATTGCTGACTGAACCGATGAGTTGGAATTCTGGATCTAACGAGTTAGATCGTTGGATAAATATTAAGTTTGATTGATGAACCAAGGGCGAATATGCAACAAAGTAATGCTGGAATTGGAATAGAGACATAATGGAGATGTTTTCCTCCGATTTGTTGTGAGTATACAACTTGAGATTGCTGATATTTGCGAGGTTAGGATAAGAGAATGTGTGTGAATTGAATACGCTGATGGTGCTACAAATGAGGTCGACGGTTGATGTTCATATCACATATTATTGATGACAACCATTTTCATATGTGTCGGTACATATGTGTCATTATTTTATCTGGCATAGGAAGAATGCATCCATAACGGGATACATTGGAGACCACTGCCATAAAAAATATCTATGGAAATTTTCTCTTATTTGAAGGCGAAACTTTCCATATATGTTTTTCCCGTAATACCCCTAATTCTTTTCGAGGTATTCCCCTCGACTCTGGTCGTCAAGGTATTTCTCTCGCTCACACCTGTTGTTCAGCCAATGGCTAGATACCTATAGTCGTTCAGCTTCTACGATGGCTTGATGCCTTTTGTAGTGATCATTTTTCTTTGATACATTACTTGCTTTAGGAGCTTTCCTTTCTGATGATTCATGTGTCATATCGTGACCATTTTGTACCCTTCGCACTCGCCAACCCCAATGTGAAGATCTTACACGCTGATGTTGAATAATACTTTTATTACTCGTTTGCGGTCTCTTATCCAGTAAGGCCTTCAATAGTCAGTTTTCTATATCTAACTCTTGCAATATTTCACGCAGACTCAGAAATTACAAGATTCACAAAACAACTGGGTCAGTGATAAAGATCAAGTAATCTGAATCATCCTCGATCATTTTACTGATCAATTCACATCCCAAAGCACAAAAAATAGACGAAGAACTCTTCGCACAAATCACAGTCAGACGATCCTCAAGACAATGCACATAGTTAACGGAAGAGGTGACTACAGCGGAAATCAAACAGGTTATGCTCTCCATCAACTCTGAAAGCTCTCCGAGACCTGATGAATATACTAGTAAGTTTTTCAAAGTTTTTTTTGGACACCACACACCGTCAATTAATATCCATGGTCCACAGTTTTTTTAACACACTAAACCTTCACCCACTCATGAATCATACCAACGTAACCCTCATACCAAAAATAGATCATCCTTCAAAACCATCCCTGTAGTTGCAGGTTTTCCCACACTACACCCCTTACTCGATTTTGCTTAATTAGTCCATTGAAAGATGTAAGATCAAGAATATTTATTGATTGAATCCATGAATTGTTTACACAAGAGAATAGAATTACACTTAGAAATTAAACACACTTAAACTTTCTCTCTCCTAATGACTTGCCCAACAATTCCCAAAAAGATCTCTCCCTTTTACTGACTCACTTAGCCCTTTATATAGGGTAATACATAGTGGATGACAAACTAAGCTACCCTTTATTTTCGGAATGTCTCGCGAAGTGTCGCAGATGCACAAACATTCACTCTCGCGACACTTCTTAACCCTCGCCGATCTCACGTCTTTTTTATGTCTTGCCTGTCGTTATTCTTTGCGTCGCTTATTTTAGCTCTCTCACATCGCCTCGCGTCATCGTTGTTTATTAACCCCGCGAGCCCCATACGTTGCGATATTATGGTCCTACATCTTGCCTCTTTTTCCTTGAATATTGCTTGAAGAGCGATCTTTAAGGAAAAATCATTGTTGTAATAATCTTTGGTCTTCATGATGAAGGAACAAGCAGAAGAATACTGTTCTTGAAAAGTACGTACTTGCCTCTATTCTTTTGTGAAGTTCCGAAGTTTCTTTGAGATGTACATTTAGTATCGATTCTTGTCTTTCCTCATATTTCTCCTCGCGAAGGGAAGAGTATCATGAGAGCGATCCTTTTGATTTGTCATTGTTCCTTTATCTGCTTCATTTTGTACTTTTACACGGATTTTGATTATTAATATCTTTTCTTGACACGTCTCTTTCAACCGTTTATTCTTGACCGTTCATGTCTCTTCTCGCATTAAATGACCTCGTTTTTCTCGAGGATCTTTTTCCCTATATATAGTTTTCTTTTCCTCTCCTTTTCATTCTTTAGTTTCTCTCTAGCAATTTCTCTTTGATTTTCTCCTTCCGCAATTTGCGCTTCTGCTACTGCAAATCTTTTCTTCATCTTTTCTAACGCTGAACCTAATCTCCAACCTCCCATCCATTCCCATACTGATAATGGCTTTCATTAGTCGTGCATATAAAGCTTCTTTTGAGGAAGTTCAACAGAAGTTGCTCGAGAAGGGTTTCACTCTATCAACCATTCCCGATCAAGAATCTTCATCCATTCTTTATGCAAAGTTATTTTCTGATCATCAATGTGATGATCAAAGGATTATAGTCTCGCTAGGTCAGCTTCTCGCGGGACTTCCCATTCCCTTATACGATCCAGAGTTGCCTCTATTTTATGAAATCTTGGCCCATGAAAAATTCTCTCGGGCTGTTTATCAATTGAGTGGCGATTGCATTCGCCTAATGCTTGAATTCGCGAATCGTGGTGCTGGCAAAGGATCTTTATACCCTAATTATCATTAGACACCCCGATTTCAAAGATTTGGAAATAGGCTTGAGAAGTACACTTTGTAGAGAACTTTTTTGAAAACTATTCAATGATAAAGATGGTTAATGCGAAATCTCATTTGGGGCATTCGCCTAAAAGAAGGATAATGTCCCCGAGGATAAATTGCTCATGCGGGATATTGATTGGCACCGGGCAATAACACTACTCCTCGCCACTCCAAAGATGAGAAGTGGTGGGTTGTCCCCTTGTTTTTAAATGGCCCTTATATCGCAGTTCACACGTTCTTCCCCGCGAATCTCGCAGGGTATCATCCTTGGGAATTCAAATGGCCTGATAGGGCAAAAGAGGTATGTTTTCTACCTCAAATCTTGCTTTCGCAATTTTCTTTTTATATTTGCTGAATTTGTGGAATTTTTTCAGATCAACAAATTGAGGAGAAGCTACAAGGATAATCCGTTGGAGAGCACCCTGATGAGACTTCGATCGCTTACGGGCGAGGTAAGAGACATTTCCTTTATCATTTTTACAATATTGTTGCCTCTGTTTCTTATTTTTAACCGTATGCGAAGGTTGGAGTTGAAGAAGCTGTAGCAGCGAAGGGTAAAAGTAAGGGCAAAACTGTCGCTCGCAAAAATAAATCTTCTGCTCCATTAACTAAAAAGCGAAAGATTCAATCTTCTTCTCGCCTTAACTCAAACTCCGAATCTTCTGATGAGGATGACCATGATTCGAACCGCTCTCTGCTAAAGAAACTCCATTGGCTGGTTCTCCTATGGATCGGTTGTCTAGCATCTTCTCGGACTCTTTCCAAGGAATGGGAGATGCTCCCTAGCTTCTCTTTGCGGGACTCTCGCAAATGTGTGTAATCTTTGCTTTACTAGAAGGCAACGATTCTTTTAATGGAGCTTCTAGAGTCGTGTCTCCCGACTTGTTGAATGCACTTGGATCTTTGGTACGTATGCAGGTCACATTTCCCTTTTATATTTTTAAATATATGTATATTAATGATTCTTCTATCTTCTTTTATAGGTTGGAAGAACTTCCTTTGTAGTCGCCTCAGATCTCGAGAGAAGACGCAGCAATCTTGAGAAGAAGAACTCGCAATTGAGCAAGAAGATTCGAGAATTAGAGACTGAAATCACGTCATCTCGCGATAAGGATGAGAGAATTCAAAAGTTAAATACCGAACTTGACTCTCAAAGGGATAGGGTGTCCACTCTACGAATGCTAATCAAAGAACTTTACGGTATAAAATTTTTCCTTCTTTTTATTACTTCTATTTTATCGATCGCATATTGCCACCTAACTTATTACCTTCGCAGATGTATATAATCTCTCCGATGAGGCTATTCTTCTCCATACACTTCTGAACCTATGGATAATGACCTTCTTCTCGCTCACCTTAATCAATCTCTAAGTAGTTCCTCGGATAAAACTAATCTCCTTTCATTAAAGGATCTTCAATCCAAATATCAACTTTTAGAGATCGAACACGGATCTAGTTTAAATTTAACTAACCGCTTTAAACGAATGTACCTTGATTCCGAGGAGAAAACCAAGATTTTAAGGAAGAAAATTAGTGATCTCATAGATGAGAAAGATCGCATTACTAATGTGGTGCACAAAGCGTTAGCAGAATTTCACAAATCTCTTCTCGGTGTGCAAGTTGAACGAGATGAACTCCTTCATCGAATATCGTGCTTAAGCAACGAGAAGAGCAAGTTCGTTCTCTTTTGTTATTAATAGTGATGATGAATTCGCCTGGGCTGCGAAAGTTTTAGATAACGCCAGGAATAACCTAGGTGTTGACGTTAGTCTTCATGCCGAGCATACTTCCTTGATTAAAGATATGATATCTGATAGAGAAGGTTTCTTATTATACCTTACTGCTTCTTACTTCGTTGCATTGCACCGTAAATTATTAACTTGTTGGTACTTATTTGCAGAATCGAGAAGAGGCTTCATGTTAGAATTAGAGAGCTTGAATCGAAAAGAACAAACACAGAATTTTCCAAAGAAGAATTGAAGAACTCAAACCGAAAAACAACAACTCGCCAAGAGTCTCTCCTTCGTAATAACAAGTATTCCAAGTTGAAGAAACAATTTGAAACAACAAAGTGGAGAACTTTAATAATGATGTCTTTTTGTTTCGCAATGGAGCCATGGAGTATGTTTGTAAGCACCGTAACATCCCTCTGCATACATATCCCTGGCTTCTTGAAAAGGTTCCTGAGAATCTACCTGTCTCTGATGTTTCTGATAGTGAAGCTGGCGAAGAAGAAAATTTTGGCGATGAGAATAATAAAATTGAAGAATCAGATGAAGAAGAAGAATCACCAAAGATATAACTCTTTTTGTTTTCTTTTCTTTGCGTGTAATATCTCGTATATTGTTTGTATCTTTGTTATAGTGAACTTCTTGGATTTTTTCCCCATGAATTCAATCTTCACTCCCCTTTTTTGGTAGTTCTTCCTTGTAATATAATTGGCTAACGTTATCGATGTATAACTCTTTCGTCGAAGATGAATAACAATGTTCCATCTTTTCCATTCCCATACTTGCCTCTGTTATTCATCTTCAGATGGAAGATTTTGGTTATCTTCTTGTATTTGATAATAATCTTATTGTTGATTGAAATGGATCATCGCGACGGAGTCGCGGGTATCTTCATGAATTGAGAATTCTATCTCTTTTTGTTGCGACAAGGTCGCAGACCGCCTTTACATTTTCATGTGATGGCTCATTGACCCTGCCTTATCATTTTTGTGTGGTCTTCCGAGTTAGACCTCCCTAATTAGAGTCCTCCCCCCTTACCTTTTTACGGCGACAAAATCGCAGGACGTCCTTACACTTGCATGTAAAGACCCATTGATCTTGTCTTATCATTTTCCAAGTATTTTTGCCTCTGCAGGATGTTTTAGTTGCGACAATATGACAGGCCTAGACATCCTCTCGAACATAAAGCCCCATGACATTGCCGTCGTGCGACGAAATCGCAGGACGTCCGTACACTTTCGTGTAAAGACCCATTGATCTCGCCTTACCCTCGCGTTAGTATTATTGCCTCTGCAGGATCATTGCACAAATATGACGAGCCTACGTTCTCTTGCGAAAACATAGCCTTATGACATTTGCGTCTGTTTTGACACCCCCCCTAATGGAGAGCGTCGCCCTTATCATCTCCCCGGTTGCCCCTTCAAGGAGGCGAAACATCGGCCATACAAGACTAGCTCCTCCCATCCGGTCTTAACAACAACCGGTTGTTTTTCGCAGACCTCTTATCCCTTATACCTATATGGTTTATGGTTACGAGACTGCACCCTAAGTGGAGTTTTCTTCGGGCGAGTGCAACGCATGCCAAGACTTGCCAAGAATGGCCAGGGTAGGTTCATCCATCCCGGCACTCGGCTCAACCGTGTACCTCGGCGCCTTGTGCATACACTCGACTCCTAAGAAGAGACCCTCGGTCGCCCAACCCCGGTATAACCTACATATATAGTTGGGAATCCAAGGTACCTCTTCCGGATAGGCTTTCATGGGCCCCAAATTTTCATGGTTCAGGCTTCGGGAGCGGTGTAACCTTCCCCACGAACCATGGCGAGAGATACCCCTTATATGACGCACTTTAGGTCTTACATTTGCCTCTTACGAAATGTTATTCGCGAACTAGGGTGTACGCCATAAAGGTTCGTCCCATTCTTTTGCGCATTCATATTTGTTAAATCATTCAATCATTCATATTTCATTATTTGCTGATATTTGTTTGCGAAGTATTCGCGTAGTTCTGTTTCATTTGTTGTATTTCACTTTTCTTTCTTAGTTGAATTCTCGTTTTACTCTTGGCTGCGAGATTCTCGCACATCATTACTTCAGCTGCTACTTTGCATTTTGCTTTTATTGATTATTCACTTCTTATGCCTTTGTCCCAATTTCTATCACAAATGATTCCTTTCCCTTCGCTGACACTGTTCTATGCATCTCTGGTGGTGGTGGTAATGTCTGGCCCGTTTCTTCTCCCTTTAGAAAGTGGTTCAGCTTCCCCTGATCAATCATCCTGAGAATAATTCTCTTTATGTTTCTACAATCATTTGTGTGATGCCCATGGAAGCGATGGTAAGAACAAAACTCATGACTTCTATCGCCCGGCGGTGGTTCCATTCCCACGTTCCAAGGTGCTTTGTACATTTTCCATCACAAGTATAGCTCCCCAGATCTTTTCCACACTAGCATTCAGTGGAGGCATCTTAATCTGTTCCCATACTGTTCTGTGGCTTCTCTGCCCTCCACGGTTATTTTGCCTTCGTCCACCATAAGTTTCTTGCACATGATCCAGCCTCTGAATCTTATTATTGCTGTTACGGTTGTAATAGTTCCTTTCTCGCTCAAACTCTTCTTGATCGTGGCTTCCCATGGCTACTATCTTCTTTGTCCCTCATCGCCTTTCCTTGCTCGCTTGTCCTTGCGAAGTGCTCGCCACTTGTGTTTATGAATTGAGGCGGCAAGCTTGCATTCGCAAATGTTAGAGCTTGTGTTCGCGATGGATAAGAATTCATTTCATTCTGTCTTTCTTCTAAGGCAATATATTCTTCCTGTAATTCTCGCAGATTCTGCCATCGTGATTATATTTTTGATTCTAAAAATTTGAATATATAACAAATTGGTCGCGAAGAGAGCATTCACAAATGATAGGATGAGGTATCTTTCCTCAACACGTCCTGCCATTTCGCTACACATGGTCCTCCATCTTATTGTCAACTGCCTTAAACTCTCGCCAACTCTTTGTTTCAACCCGAATACATCTTCAATACACTGTCGCGAAGAGTTGTTACTTATGTATGCTCCTAGGAATGTGGCTTGTAAATGGTTGAATGATGTGATTGTATTTCTTGGCAATCCTTCAAACCATTTTAGTGCTTCTCCTATTAGGCTTGACGCAAAATATTTGCATAGTATAGCGTCATGATTCTCCCATTGCAACATGCATCTCATATAAGCCTTGATATGTTGTATCGCACAGTTGTTCCATCAAAGATGTTGGTTAATGCGGGTAGATTACACTTAGGAGGTATTCCTCCCATTTGTACTTCTAGCGTGAAAGGATTCTTCGCAGCTTACTCACGATGGCTTCGTCCGATTGTCTCCTTCCTCCTTCCCTTTTATTATTCAAGTAATCCTCTCATCTCGGCCCATTCTCTTAAGATTTGTTCATTTGCCTCGAGTTTGTTTCTCTGGTCTTTTTAGCTCTCGCTTCTCTCCTTCTTCGCTCCTGCCTATTTTGATCTTCTTGCTCGTTATTTTCTCCTCTTCTTTCCCCGCGACGCTCTTCCTCGTCTCTTTCGTCACCCGCACGCCATTATATCGGTTGTTCTCTCTTCTTGGCTGCCTCTCAGCTCTCATCATCTGCACCCTCTCATATTCTTCGTTGATATTTCTATTGGTACGATTTTGTTCCCTTCTTCTTTCGCGGTTGTCATGGTTATTCTGCCGGATTGCTTCTTCCATCTCTTGATTTTCCATTTCTGCTCTTATCCTTTCTCTCTCGCGAGCTAGTCGCGCTTGTTCAATGTAGTGTCTCTCAATATCATCCTCGATCTCTCGGTTTCTTCTCAATTCTTCTCTCCCGTGCAAGATTATTCTTCCCTCAAAGCAATTTGGGTCATTCGGCCCTTGGAGTTGCATGTTTCCTTGATTTTCCCTATTCCGCTCGTTTTGAAAATTTTCGGGTGAGGAATATAACGATCTTCCATTTCTCCTCTTCTCTCGCCATGCTCTATGCTTGGATTTTGTGTTTTTGTTGGTTTCCTTCCTCGGTACTTTCTTTGGTAGAACTCTCCTCTTTCTTCCCTAATCGATCTCGAGCTTGATCTCGCGCTACTTCTTGATCTTCTATTTTGCAATCTCATATTTTCCATCCTCAACTCTGATTCTGTCTTGTCAAGTTTGCTCGTTCTTCTGCCTCTAGCCGTCTCTCTTCGTGTATTGTTTGTCTCAATCTTTCTAATGCTGTGATTTCTTCGTTTCTCCATTGGTTTCTCCATTCGTCCCTTGCTCCCCTTGTCCATTGCTCACCACTGCTGCTCCTCTTCTCTCTCATCTTCGAATCGATCTCCAAGTATGCACACTTACTCTATCATAATCCACAGCCGCATTTGCTACTGGGAAATCGGTGGTTGATTTTGATCTTCTCCATCATTTCTCATATTCATCCTTGACGATTCTCTGTTTCATTCCTCCTTTCTCCAGCAAGTCTCCCACTTCTTCTTACAATCGTTGGTTGCCTTTGTACATTTCTTCTTCTAGCCATTTTTCTTTTCAATGAATTCTTGAGTATCACTCCAAATCTTTTCTCTATTAATCCAAATTCCTTTCGATTGCTGCGTCAATTCCTGCTCAGTCCCTGTTTCTAGCGCATATGTAGTTGCAGGTTTTCCCACACTACACCCCTTACTCGATTTTGCTTAATTAGTCCATTGAAAGATGTAAGATCAAGAATATTTATTGATTGAATCCATGAATTGTTTACACAAGAGAATAGAATTACACTTAGAAATTAAACACACTTAAACTTTCTCTCTCCTAATGACTTGCCCAACAATTCCCAAAAAGATCTCTCCCCTTTTACAGACTCACTTAGCCCTTTATATAGGGTAATACATAGTGGATGACAGCTAAGCTACCCTTTATTTTCGGGAATGTCTCGCGAAGTGTCGCAGATGCACAAACATTCACTCTCGCGACACTTCTTAACCCTCGCCAGATCTCACGTCTTTTTTATGTCTTGCCTGTCGTTATTCTTTGCGTCGCTTATTTTAGCTCTCTGCGACTGCCTCGCGTCATCGTTGTTTATTAACCCCGCGAGCCCTGTACGTTGCGATATTATGGTCCTACAATCCCTATTCAGACAAATCAGCCTTTGCAATGTAGTATACAAGGTGATATCAAAGATCCTAGTAAATCGCTTACGCCCCTCCTCCCATTTATCATAAGTCCATATTATAGCGCCTTCGTTCCAGAAATATCCATACATGATAACATAACAATCGATGGAGAACTATTCCATCGTATTAAAACCTCCGCTCTTACTAAAGATCCAAAAATAGCCTTGAAATTAGATATTAAGAAAGCTTACGATAGCTTAGACTAGGGGGTCATAAAAAAGGAATTCACAAAAATGGGATTCCCAACCAAATTCATAGATTATATTATGTTATGTATCACTACAATTACCTATTCAATTAACATCAATGGTACCCCTCATGGATACATCACCCCTACGAGAGGCAGCCGACGGGAAATCCTCTTTCTTCCTATACTTTCATTAAATGTGCAGAAATTCTATCAACCAACCTAGGAAATTTAGAATCCCAAAATTTTGTAAAAGGGCTAAACATAACCCAAAAAGCTCCACCTATTTTGCATCTAACATATGCGGATAACCTCATAATCACCTACAAGGAATCTCCGGAAGGCACTGCTCACTTTTTCAATCCTATAGTTCTTCAGCGGGTCAGGAAATCAACGCAACAAAATCAACAATAAATTACCATCCAAGATTGCAACAAAATCAGCTAGACGTTATTCAACAATTTTTTACATGCCAGCATCGTCAATTCCACCAATATACCGGGGAGTTTAGTTTAAAAACGGTAGAACCTCTAGTCACATCTTTGAACCATTACTTCATCGCTTGGCGAGGAAAGCTTAAGGATGGATGACCAAATGCGTGAATCAAGTAGGAAGGTTAGTACTCATTAAAAATTCCTTAATACCTACCTCAAACCACCTTATGTAAACACAATTATTCCCTACTCATATACGCAAACAGATAGATCGGATTGCTAGAAATTTTTTCTAGGGCCATGACTCAACAGTTAAAAAACTTCAGCTAATAGGATGGACCAAACTAAGTAAACCAACAACAAAAGGAGGTCATGGCATTAGGAAAAGTAGTCACCACAATAAAGCGTTATTCATGAAAACAATATGGAACATACACGACCAACCTAATTCCATTTGCTCCAGATTATATAATGAAATATCTACACAATCAACCAATCTTCCAGGAAAACACTTCAATTCCATCTTCTTCTAGCCACAATGGAAACAAATGGCATATCTCATACCTACATTACAAAAGCTTATTTTCCATCGTATCGGAAATGGTTTAAATACGCCTATCCAAGAAAATTGGTTAATTGACCACCAAAACCTAAACCCTGACCAATACTACCCAATCCAATTAGTTTCTGATATCATTGAACCATATACCCACAACTGGAATCCTAAACAACTGAATCACCTCCCACCTACTGATATCCAAAACATAATAAACATTCACCTTCCCCTAAACATGCCTCGGGATAACATTATATGGCCACACTCAAAATCTGGGAAATACACTACTGCCACTGGGTACACTTGTATAATACAACAAAAAGACATCCAGCACCACATAAACCCCCTTCGTACCTCCCACAAAATTCTTGTGGAATTTGCCTTTGTCCACCAAAAATTCAGATTTTCTTGTGGAAAGCTACAAACGTAGGTCTCCCGACTTTCTCAATTCTACGCCGCATCAACATCACAAACTCCAACCAATTCCCCAGATACAATGCCGAGCCAGAAACAACAGAGCATATGCTTATTCACTGCCCAATTCCAGCAGCATCTTGGAACATCCTATTATCTCGTCTATCAACAAACCAAACCAACATGAACTCCCATGTCACTATAAATAATCAAACAACCATTACCCAAATTTTACAGGATGCAAGCCATGCCGCCTACATATCAGCTAGTTATTTTTTCTTATGGAACATTTGGATATCCAGAAATGATTTAGTTTTCAAACAACATCAAACAACCCCAGATAACATCCTCGCACTTACCCTACAACAAAAAAAAAATTTGAATTAGAAAAAATAGTTTTACCCCCAGATTTACCAGGGGAAGTATAGCGCCCCCTAAGCTAGAAGCTGACTAATCCAAGAGATTAACTATAAAAAGAGGCACTAAGGATCTAAAACATCTAATTAAACACCAAGAAAGTAGTTCTAAACAAAGATTAACCCGAATCTTAACCCTCTCTTAAATAAATACAAGAACTCCTCTCAAATGATACATATTCAATAGTGAGTTGATTTACAAAGAGAATATACACACAAAGTAAACATCGCGGAAGCTAACCAACTAACAAAACCAACTCCTCGAAGCTTTCATTGCCCCGTGCACATCTTGATCTGTCTCTGAAACTGAAAGTGGGAATTGAGTGAGCACATCATCCCGAAGGGTTCCCAGTAGTATTAACAACTAACTTTCAAGTAATCACTAGAATGATTTAAAGAAATGCAGGTTTTACGGAAAGCCAATAAAACGCGGAAAAACAAATAATGTATATTAAGATAATAAGTTGTACTGAAATATAAAGTTGTACCACCCAATCATCCGCCACAGTTTCACAACAGAAATAATAGTTGAGCGACGTATTCCTGCGCAGTAGTAAGGAGTGACTCTTGAAGATTCATTAATGATCATTAAAGCACCCTGAGGTTTGCGGCCCCGTAGTCAGATAAGATTGGTACCTTACCAGTACCTCAATGTACGCGTACTCTACATAACAAGTATCCAAAGAGATCTAATGGTGACACTATTATATCCGACAGAAGAACTTAATCATGGAGAACCATATACCTCTCGCAAATCAAATCCAACAATCAAATATAAGATTCTCAACATCATTCACTCCAAATACCAAAACATAATGTAAATAGCTTTTGAAAGTAATTTAAAAGAACAGTAAACATTCATGCATACAGAATAGTTCCATCTATGAAACTCATTCTATACACCAATCAAAAGGAAACCTTCTTCCTTTCATGCTAACAGAAAGTAAAGATTGTAATCACTTTCCAGTCAATGGAAAGAATAAACTTTTGAAAATAAGTAATTACTCCCAAACAAAGATATTGGTTGTTTCTAAAGATCCAAACCCATCCCAAAGTGTAAAAGAAATCTAGTTTGTATTACAAACAAATAATACATGCATACACATATATCATATAGTAACAAAGATATGCATGAATTTCACAAAAGATAAATTTGTAAAACAATAATGAGAGAGAGTTCGTTATAAGTCCCACATCTTTTGATGACAAGCCTCGCAAACCTAGAGATCCATAATCCACTGGTTCATTCTTTAGATCGATCATTGTAACAAGATTAACTGTTAATCGCACAAGCACTCTAAAGATTAGCCAAAAGGCTCATACAAGGCTCATAACACAATCTCATACAATTCTCTAGTTATAAGATAAATGAACTATCTATTGGTTCAAAGCCCACTTATGATTCTACACCTTTCCATTATCTATCTTTAGCACGAATAAAGGTTTACTAATTCAATTAGGTTGGTCATATAGTTCACTAGATATGTCTTATGAATATCTACAACTTTGTAGAAGGGACCAAAGACTAGTTCGGACCACAAGGTCCAATTCATTGTTTAATAGTAAAACTGACCCTAAGCCCAAGTCTACTAAACCGGCACATTAATCTAAAGCCCGGTCCAACAGGGTCATCTAACAGTCAAACTGACGGTCAAAGGTCAACTAACAATCCACGTGAAAAGTCAAGGTCAAGTCCAGGTCAGAGATTTAACTCGGTCAAGGTCCACTGAGTCAAGACTGGTTAATGTGTCAACTCAAGGTTAGACGGATTCATCTCAGTCAGATATCCTAAGTCACCTAAGGACAGAGTCGGATGCATAACGACTAGGATGACTAATGGTCTAAAAATAAGATATAAAAGCTCAAACAATCAATACCATAAACATAAATTTCATAAGAGTAAATCTAGAAAAAACAACTTCTTAGTTCTATCTTACACTAACTAACTCTAACTGCAAACTTGCTTACATAATCACTCCAAGCTCTTAACACCCACACTACTACCAACTCTTATGACCACCTGACATCTTCACCTGTAATTCATTCATAGACCAACATAATCACCTGCAGTTGCATTCCCAAGCAATCACCACCACTAAGTTCATCTCCAATTCAGTTCAACACAGATGTAAGTTTCTTCAAAATCTTATTAACTCCAACTGCACACAGTACCTCATAACCAACATACCTACACCTGCAACACCAACACCAGTTTCATTCCCCTATACAGATAATGAAATCTTCACTGTCAAACCAACAACACCCCATTCATCTAAACTAGCATCATCTTAACCACAATTTGTACCTCAATTCACTTGCGCATACAACATAGTAATACCCCCACTTCTATTCAACTCATATCACCACCACCATTACAGTTCCAACACTATCATTTCGTATCCACATCCAAAGCCCGTTCTAACATTCTTTTTCTTGAGCAATATTTGTAGAGTCGCAATGTAATGGCATCACCCACTCGCAATATTTGTTCTCCCTGCATGCCTTCACATTCATCTAAAAGAATCTTGACCAACACCACCACTATCACTACAGGAAGCTCATGACCTTCATACACTAACAGAAATACCATATCTTCTCACTGAAAGTTCACCAGCACACTTAAACTTGTGCAATACCAGTTCACTACAATACTGAAATCTGAGAAATATTGTAAAGATTTTATTCAAGATAAGATAGACAGAGAATAGACTCTGCTATATGTACAATACAGTGTGTTGTACATACAACCATACACATCTCTGCGATAACGGATTTACAACTATAACATGAATACTAACAGAGTTCAAGTCAATTATGTTGACTTGACTAAACTACTTCCAATACTCCCCTGCAAACTGATGTTGGGAGAAAATTAAAACAACAAAGTTTGGAAATAAAAAAAACAAAAGAGAATACATGACACTAAAAACCAAAACTACCGAGAACAAGAAGCGAAACTCCAGTAATAGTATTTGTTGGAGAGAAAACAGATTTAAGATCCTAACAATTGCGGCAACAATATTGAAAAGGTTGGATGACATAGACCCTTTGTGAATAAATCTGCCAATTGATCCTCAGAAGCCACATGACGTAGTTGAATGAAACCATCTTCCACAAGCTCTCTTGCTGAATGATATTGCGGCTCTATATGTTTTGCCCTGGCATGGAAGATGGGGTTAGAAGCCAAAGCAAGAGCACTTGTGTTATCACAATAAAGCTTGGCAGAACACTTCAAAGGAATATGCAACTCGGATAATAAAGAAGAAAGCCATTTAAGTTCAGCTGATGCCACAGACAAACACTTATACTCAGCCTCTGCTGAGGACTTAGAAACAGTTGGTTGTTTCTTGGAAGACCAAGATATCAAACTAGAACCTAAAAATATTGCATACCCTGATGTAGACCTTCTTGTATCAGGACAACCTACCCAATCTGAATCTGTATAAGCCCTTAAATTCTGCAAATCACCCTTTTTCAATGTAATTCCTAGACTAATAGTACCTTTTAAATATCTCAAAATTCTTTTTACAAGTTGTAAATGTATATCTGTTGGTGCATGCATAAACTGGGATACATAATTGACACCAAAGCATATATCAGGTCTAGTTTCAGTTAAATACTGCAACCCACCTACAATAGACCTATAATCAGAAGCATCTGACAATAAAGTACCATCATGAATTGACACTCTAGAAGCTTTAACAACAGGAGTATCACAAGGCTTACTATCTAGCATTTTGGCTTTATCCAACAATTCAAGTGTATATTTCTTTTGAGTAAGAACAAGAGTATCAGAATCTCTAACAGCCTCAATTCCCAAAAAATATCCTAAGTTGCCTAGCTTTTTCATAGCACATTCAGGTCTTGAGAGAAGCAATAAAAGAATCCATCATAGAAGAAGAACTACTACCAAAAGAATATCATTAACATGAAGTAATAAGATAAGTATGTTCTTGCCATTATGAAAGACAAACATTGAATTGTCGTAAATTGACTTCATAAAACCCAGATGACAAGTAAAAAGAGCTAAACCTGAAACCAAGCCTTTGTGGTGCTTGTTTCACCATACAAACTCTTCTTAAGATGACAGACATCTCAGGATGATCTGGATCTACAAAGCCAGGAGGCTGAATCATATAAACATCTTCATTAAGATATCCATATAAAAACGCATTACTAGCATCTATTTGTCGGACTTGCCAATTATGATTCAAAGCCATACATAACACAACCCTGACAGTAGTACACTTTACAACCGGACTAAAGGTTTCATTAAAATCCACACCATCTTGTTGATTATGGCCCTTAGCAACTAACCTTGACTTCAGTCTATCTATAGTACCATCAGATTTCGGTTTAATCTTATACACCCATTTACAACCTAAAATGTTCATGTGTGGTTCTGGTGGCACTTTCTTCCAAGTTCCATTAAGTTCCAAAGCATCATGTTCTTCTTTCATAGACACTTGCCAATCAGGGTCTTTAATAGCCGCCTTAAAAGTCTTTGGCTCAGAAATAGTGGTTAACAATGTAGTATGAGAATAAGATAAAGGATGCTTTACAGAAGAAAAACAAACATGATCTGGAAATTATTTTATCTTAACAATCCCAGTTTGAGACCTGGTGACAACAGAACTAGAAGGAAGAGACTCGAAAGAGAAGGAGTTTCAAAACAAAACATGAATCGAAACGGATGAAGAAGTAGAAGAACTAAAATAAAATTGAGTTTCATCAAAAACAACATTTCGTGAAATATGTAATTTCTTAGTTACTGGATTGTAACATTTATAGCCTTTATGCAAAATGCTATAACCAATAAAAACACATTTAGCAGATTTGGGAGATAATTTGTCAACTCTTGAATGAGCAAGACAAGGATACCAAATGACACCAAAAGTCTTAAGAAAACTATAATCAGGTGAAGCACCAAATAAAACCTCAAAAGGGGATTTATAATCCAAAAGTTTTGTAGGAGTTCTATTTATAAGATATGATGCTGTTAGAAAAGCATCATACCAGTACTCTTTAGGACAAGAAGCATGATATAAAAGAGAATTCTCATCTCAGTAATGTGTCTATGCTTTCTCTCGGCAAGACCATTTTGCTATGGAGTTTTAGGACAAGAAATTCGAATAAGAATACCACTAGATTCTAGTAAAAACTTAAAAGGCCCTTTGACTAACTCAGAGGATCCATCAACTTGAAAAGCTTTGATTTTTGTGGAAAGTTGATTTTCAGTCAAATTTTTAAAATGAGTAAAACATTTAACAACATCAGACTTCAGTTCCATTGGATAATTCCAATGAAGCCTGCTAAAATCATCAAAAAAAACTATATAATATTTATAACCATTTAAAGAAGATATTGTAGGACCCCACACATTATAATGAATTAGTGATAGTGGTGTATCAGTATGTGAAGTAGACAACTGAAAAGGAAATTTCTTGCTCTTTGCAAGTAGACAAGGATGACACAAAGGAAAAGAAGAATTTGAAGCTAAAACAATCTTATGTTGAGAAGACAATTTGTGAATAATATGCTGAGAAGGATGACCTAGTCTATTGTGCCAAATAGAAGGAAAAGCAAGAACAGTAGAAACAAAAGCAAAATTCTTAGGCACAATATGACTAATGGGATACAAATTGTTAACCATTTTTCCCTGATCCATTAAACTATCTGTTGCTAAGTCTCTTATCTCATAACCAAAAGGATAGAACTTGAAATAACAAGAATTATCATGCGTAAGCTTTACAACAGAAAGAAGATTATGCTTCATTGCGGGTACTAACAAAATATTGTTAAGCTTAAAACTAGTTTCAGATGGTTGAATAACAGTATTGGCAGTAGAGGCTATAGACAAGGACTTACCATTGACAATTTGCACATGATCCGTGCCCTTGGAATTAGAAGTTTGCTGAAGTAGAGAAGCATCACTAGTCATGTGAGCTGTAGCACCTGAATCAGAAATCCACTGTGGATTGGAAGTACTAGCAGAATAAGCAGAATAACCAGTAAATTCCTGCTCACCAGAAGAAGAAACAGCGGCCGCTTGTTTTTCTACATTTTCCACAGTAGCAACATGACCAGAGGCATAAGAAGAAACAACTATAGTTGGAGGATGATATCGGAAATGACATCTGCTTGCATAATGACCCTTCTTCCTACAAATCTGACACTCTAGTTGAGAAAAATCTCTTCTTACAAAACCATTTGCAGTGGCAGAAGACCCTTCTTGACTAGTACTACCCTTCATACTTGTAGAATTCTTAAAATTGCCCGAACCCTTATATTTATTCTTATTATTCCGAGAAAAATGATTACCACCATTATTGTTTTTACCATAGAAAGAAGATGGATTTTGTGTATCAAACACATTCTGAGTTTCCTGGTGTTGAGCTAGAAGCCATTGCTCATGATTCAATAACCTTGGCTTAAGTTCAACAAAAGTAAAGGGGTGTTCTCTATTTTGAGCAGCAATTACAAAACTATCAAAGTCCCTGCCTAAACCATTCAAAACATGCATCACCAAATCTGATTTAGACACTCTTTCACCAATGACAGCTAAATTGTCAGTTATAGTCTTGATATTTTGTAGATACACACAACAAGTAAGATTCCCTTTCTTGAAATTATGTAATCGATTTCTCAACAAAGACTTCCTAGCCATGAATTAATTTCTAAAGCTAGTTTCAAGAAATACCCAAATTTCCCTTGCAGATGAAAGACCCAAAACATCCCCAGACACAGAGGGAGTAAAAGTTGCCTTTCAACAACTAACTACAAAACAATCTAGCTTTCTCCATAAAACCCACTCAGGATTGATAGTATTAACACCATTAACAACAATTTCCCTAAGTGGTTCTTGATCATCATCTGTAACATGACCATACAGATCAGTTGTAATTAGAATAGACTCAAACTGATCCTTCCAGACAAGATAATTTGAAGAATCTAGCTTTGTCGAAACGAAATTCGCTATATTTGAAAAGGTAATGAAAAAGATAAAGAATTACCATCTTGAGCAGCGGAAGACATCTTATTTCTTCTTTGATAGACAATTGTGGACATGAACATCCGTCAATTTGAAAATTTGTACAAGAACCAAACATACCTTGATTAGATCTGAACCTAATTTGTTAAAGATGAACCAAAAATTTATATGAGAAAGATATTGATTCACCAAAAATTTCTTCCTGAAAGATTATTGTGAAAGATATTTGCAGGATGGGTTTTAGTAATTGATTGAAAAGGTATTGAAAAAAATTCTCCTAGGATCGTAAACCGAAATATACCATGAGAAATATCTTGTAAATATTTTATTCAAGATAAGATAAATAGAGAATAGACTCGCTATATGTACAATACGAGTGTGTTGTACTGACAACCATACACATCTCTGATAACAATATTACAACTTTAATGAAATACTAACAGAGGTAAAGTCAATTATGTTGACTTGACTAAACTACTTCAATAAAATCAACTTGATCTACTAATACCAATCTTTGTAAATTACAAGACCATTTCCTCTTACTTAACATCCACCAATACCCAACTGTATAAAAATCTTCATGTTCTTCATCCATCAACAAACCAAAAATCTTCTCAATTTCTAACAACCCTAAATAAGATTCAAAATTTTAAATCAATAACTCAAATCTGAATACTACTGCTCAATTCATCCTCTTCATTTGAATTACTCGATTTAGGAACCCTAGCTCCAATTTGGGGAAGCACAGAACAAACTCTAATTCTCTATGAAACTAGAATTAAACCCTATAGAACGATCAAAACTTAAAATCAAGACGAACCCACTTATAATTCATCAAATCAAAACGATTTCATAAAGAAAATCAATTAAAACATAAACCTTAAATTACTGATTTACCTTTTCTGTTCGATTCGACACCAGAAAAGATTCACATCGTCAATCCGATAAGAACCCCTCAATTCTTCATCCATTAACGACTCAGTTCATCTGTCAATTTCATTCCAAGCCCTAAATCAAACTTATCCCGAAACTGTAACAATCCTCAACTGTTCTTCTTCATAAAACAGAACCACACCATCCTTGACGTCATTTGTACTACCACATCAAATGACTTTTTCGATCGAACCACACTGAAAATCAGCATGGACGAAAAACATAGAAAAAGAATCGGAGAAGAAGAGAAAAGAAAAACAGAAGAAGAATGAAGAAGAAAGAAAAGAAAGGAGAGTCTATCCTCTCGACTGGGGATAAGACTGACCAAAAATACTAAAGGCACTCGGATAAAATGTTACGGGCAGCCAGGTCGCTTGAATGCAAAAAGACTATTTTACCCTTCATACAAATCCGATGATATCTTCTTCGTATGGTATCCGAATGACACGTTCGAGTAGTCCATTTATCATAACTTTTCGAGACCTATTCAATGATACTAGTTTCATATCTAAATCGTTGTTAGATTAATTTCTATTAATTAACATTCGTGTTAAACTAATCGAGTCATTAGCGGTTAAATCGTCTCTTGACCATCGCTAGACCAGTCCAATAGCGTTGACGAGCTTGAGGGTCCTTACAGGAAGAACCATCCAGAGCCCCCCCGAATAATTTCAAAGCAACAGCAACAATACTAGCATGATGGATCAGACCAGAACCGGATTGCATAAAGATCAACACGGACGGGGCTGCTAGAGGACATCTAGGACTAGCGGGAGATGCTTTTATTTGCAGGGATTCGACAGCTCAAACCCGGTGGATCTAGCGCAACCGCTAGGTATAACTACGGCGATAAAATCAAACGTGGGGCGATTCTCGCTAGCTTCAAGGACGGCAAATGGAGAGGCAATGAACAAAAGTTATCTTTGAGATGTGTTCTGAAAATTTAATGTGTTCATTAAAAAAGTGCTCAAGCTCAATGGTATGTTGCGAAATGATTACATAAATAAAACAAAGAATGCGACAAATTCCTCAATGCACAATACAACACAACTACAAAGAGGGAAATCAAGCAGCAGATGGTCCGACAAACTATGCGACAGATGGAAGTCAGGCAGAAAATTTATCAACTTCAGTTTGGGACCAGGCTATCCCACATTTTATCAGCCAAATCTTATTTAATGACTTCGTGGGTACAAAATACCCACGTGTAATAGCTATTTAGTCAGTTTTTCTATTTTTTTTCTCATGCTTAAAAAAAAAACTAATTAATTCTGTTTTTAAATTTCAGTTCATATTTGAGAAAATAACAATTACCCAAATTATAGAAGTATCCAAATACAATTGTAGGATAAATTTTTGATAAGTTATTGAAGATTTGATCTCATGTTCAAATTTTGGTCTCGACTTATTAACAAGAACTCAGTTTCTTCTCCGCCATCAAAACTTTAATAAGCTACTGCTACAAAAAAGATCCAAAAAAAAAAAATTAAAAAAAAATTAGTCATATATTTCAAATGATTATCTTACTTTCTTTCGTTTAGACTCATAGATTTTCTTTTCAAATGGTTAATATGCAACCTTTTGTTGCGGGGATTGGGAAATGAAGAGAAAAATAAAAATTGTTAACAAAGTTTTAGAAAGTGTGTCTAATTTCTCTGATGATATAGTATAATAAGAAAATATAATATAAGAATGGTTTTGGAAAACCAGATAAAAGTATTTAGATCAATTGGGTGAGGCGTAACTTGCATCTCAGTTTAGTGGAGGTGCACATATTTGGACTCCACCTTGTTAATATTTATTTCGATACCTGGTTGCGTTACCATTAAAGGTGAAAAGACGAAGGCACCCAAATACCTCAATCAAAAACTTTTCCACCTATAAGTCCTTTCTCCGAAAGTGATTGTCTATGGACTGAGCCGAGACAATACAACTAATCAGTTCACACTTTGTGTGATCGTCTATGGATACGAGATCGAGACAATACAACAACGAAGTATGTTTACTTGATAAAAGGTTCGGACTTAACCAAACACAATAGGATTGCTATCAAGTAAATAAAAAATAATGTTTGTGTAACTTACTTTAAATTATAATAACAATAATTATAATTACGGAAAATAAAAGTAAATGACACAACAAGATTTTGTTAACGAAGAAACCGCAAATGCAGAAAAACCCCGGGATCTTGTCCAGAATTGAATACTCTCAGGATTAAGCCACTATACAAAATCTAAACCAACTTTGTATAGCTGAGACCAAGCAACTAAACCTATAGTTCACCTAGTTCCGTTTGTATCCCTGCGCCTCCAACTTGCCATAAGTCACGCACTTGGACCAATTCCTTTGGTTCGAATTCCAAACAGTAAAGGAACAACAAATCTGTTTGGTAACAACTCTTTTCAATCAACGTGATATGAGTTCGAAAAAAGGCTCTTCCGTTTATCCCAATAAACTCCTTTGTCAGGTCCTTAGATCTATAACAACTACCAAAGTAATTGTTAAGATTAAGCAATCAATACTTTGAATCACAAAGAATTGTATATATGTCGATCTACTCAACTAATCAATCCAATTTATCACAAAGATAAACCGATTATAGTTGGATCCTCTTTACCCGAAACAAGTATTGTGCACACCAAAGAATATGAACCCAAATCAGAAATCTTCTTCGTTTTCAAATCTTCTTAGATCTTCATACCTGCACATAATCAACTTGAATCTCTTGTGATCAATCACGCACAGAACGGAATCTGTTAACAATGGATTATCAAAAGACGTATTTAGATCTACAAACAGTCTAAACATCCCCGTCGAAACTTCGATCTAGTTTGAGTTAATCTTATATCAGAAGAGAAGATTCTCAAGCATAAAAAAACTAGGTGAAATCAAAGTTCAACAACCGTTAATTAGTCAATCAAGTCAATCGAAAACTAATAATAAACCGCAATTATCTAGTTTCCTACCAACGGTACTAATAGAGCTTCTCAATCCCAAAGAAGTCTTTAAATCGAGCGGCCGTAAGAGATTTCTCCTAATTAAGTTACTTTCCTCTCCGAATAGGCGGCTCCACCAGTAACAACACAACTAGGTAGTTTTGCTTGCTCTGAGGATTAGTTTGCTTGAAATGCAAACTTAGTATTTATAGACCAAGGAAGTTTGGACACCAAGGAATTTCCAAAACCGAAAAATATTCTCAAGATATGCAATATATTTCGAAATTCGGTTTCCATAATTCCTGGAAATGCTTTGTCCAAATATTGACCGAAATCTCACTAGAAAATCTCCAATTAGTAAATGCACATTGCTAATTTTTATTTTCCAAATATAAAATTAAAAACCTTAATTAAAAGATTCTCAATTTATTTTCGATCCGGGATTCTCCTTTAGCTATTAAGGGATATCTTTGAACAATAAAAGATAAGCATTACTGCACATGTTCAAAGTATATCGGCATCTTTACTTATCTTGGAACCGATTTGCCACACTTCCAAACAAGTTGAGAATTGGTTCATCGACTTCCAAGAATTATGTGATTGATTATCCTATCAAATCACCAAACATGGGTTTAACGGTTCTACCAAAACAAAACAAGTTCTGATTCTACCTCCACGTGGGTACTAGAATTAGTCATGCTAGTTACCAAAACTTGGTTGACTAGGTACTAGGACCGGTTCCCACATATATATGGTACCTAACTTGTATTTGGTGCACATGTTCATAGGATCGGTTCCCAATAACTAAAAACGTGTTGCACATGTTCATAGGATCGGTTCCCAATAACTAGAAACTTGTTGCACCTCTTACAAGGATCGATTACCCTTTTGTGATTGGTTGCACCTCTTACTAGGATTGGTTCCCCAATGTCTAGAGTTGGTCATACCAATAACACTAAATCGATCGTACCATCTCAGGTGATTACTTAAGATCGGTTTCACTAATAAAAGTCATACCAATACAAAAGTCAGACCTTGTAAATAGTTTTACCAAGAACATAACCAAGTCATGAGCGGTTATACTAAACACACATATTGGTAATTCAAAAAGATTTGCAATGAATAACAATACCAATAAACCTAGCGGTTTCCCTTTCGATTCATAAAACAAGTTTATGAATTGTACTTCCTTTGAACGAATGTAAAACATTGTTCCCTAGGATGAAATATTCACCTCATACCCATACATAATCATAATAGCATTCATATGATTATGTTGATGTCTTGTATACTAAATTCATAAGATAAGCGTTATACTTCGTATTGTATTCCTTAATACTACGTCTAACTAGAGTATAATCATTCATAGCTTCGCAGTTATGTTTTTGTTTGTGGGTGAAAACTGTTTCTGCTGGTTTTGGTAATTTTGGGTGTGCGGATGAGAAACAAATCTAAACCCTAAACAATGTACTTGCACGGAGTACTTTTGATTCGAGAGATCAACTGCATAACAATCGCGCTAAACCAAGAAATGGCCGTTCTGTGCTTGTTTCGGTCACAAAGTGAAGGAGAAGGGTTGGTCTTAGGGAGGGAAGCGAAAGAAAGTGTTGAGACCGGGAATGGTTAATTCAAGATGTGGCTTGTTTTATGACTTGTATCAGAAAGTGGAACTGGCTTGCGTAGTGAAAAGCTATGAGTTCTTGGTGATTTCTGGATACTATGTTGTTCATTTGACCAAAAACTTGTTGTTTTGTGGAAATAGGTCAAGCTGTTTATATAAGTCATATTTAAACGTACCATGGTCTCGTATGAAGTGGGAACGATTGGGTGATGGAAGAGTGGAGTAACGTATAACCGTCGAAACCCATGCTTCCATGATGAAGGAAGTGGATCCGTTTACACCCGTTATTTCTTACCGCCACTAATTGTCCCGCTTCATGACACTTTCTTATAACGGGCATATTGCACGCCGCATGCCGTAAACCTCCATACCAATACTCGATGAGTATCCCTAGTTTGTGACATGTTTGATGTCTCGAGTGTTTTCGTGAAAACGTGTTGCCGATTACGTGTGTGCAAGTCAAAGTCAAGAGACTTGCCATAGGAAAATAGCATGTGATGCTATTAGCTTTCCTTACCGGAAGCCTAAAACTTGCCACACAGCTGTCAATTCCTTTTGCGAATTTAGACGACCGAGATTGTAGCTTATGAGAAAGGATGGCTATTGATTATGGCATCTTGTTGTATAGCAAAGTAGCTCCATTGACATAGTGGCACCGGAAGCGTAGCCACGGCATAGTGACATGCCACTGCGTAGCCGTGGCATGATCGCTTTATCATATCGATGTTAGACCCAAATGTATGTGGAAACATTGGCCTTGTTGCCACAACAATCCCAATGCTGGGAAACGTTACTTGGCTTGGTTGGCGTAGCAACTTTGCCCGAATTAGGGTTTGTATGCCAAAACCCTAATTAGTGCATGCGTATGTGGCATGTGGCCGTGGCGCATCGACGTTTTGTGCAAATGGTGCCATAGCCATACAAAAGAACCATAGCCAGGCCATCATGTGGAAACGGCCACATGAGTAAGGATTTCCCATGGTCGTGATATGGCGTCTTTATTAGGGTTTCTGGGTCCTCCGCACGGCTCATGGGCATGTTGTGGGGCCCGGCGGCATAATTTGTGCCACGACTGGAAATTAGGGTTTCGACCATGCAAGGTCGTGTCTTTGGTTAGGATAATGATGAGTGCCAAATAGTGCATATTTATACACCGTTTTATTGGCATTTTACTCATCTTTTGCGCTTAGGAATCGGATATTATCCCGTTTCTCGTGTTTTCTTTGTTTTCAAGAATAAATATTTGTATTAATTAATTTTGTGTTTTTAGGTAATAAATAAAGTCCTGAGAAATTGAGGAGCCAAAAGAGCGAAGAATTGAGTCAAGCATCTCTGGAGCAGAAGCCAAAGCTCACATGAACTCAGCTTGCAACCCAACAAGTAGAACTCATCTCAAGACATGGGCTTGAGCTAGACCCAACTCACCCCGGTATCCGGACCGTCCACCATGAGCTCGTCCAGATCTCTCCAAAATGCATCCTACGGTCGCTCCATCACTATACATCATCTCTTGATGCTCAGCAACACCGCATCGCTCCAAAACCGCTTACCATCCTCGACCGTTCAGATCGCACCGCCTTCATCCTACGCTCGCTAGGCAGTCCCCATCAATTCTTGATGTCTCCGCCCACAACAAAACGACCCATACCCTATACCCTAGTCGATACCCCATTCTCTTCTCTTTCTTTCTCTTTCTTCTCTTCTCTGTCTCCATCAGTTGCGAGCAACTCCACCCCCATTCCCCGACCAAACCCTCTCGCAACACCACCTCCGACACCACCATCTCCTTCCTCTCTCGAGCCCAATGTAGCCATTCCATCTTCGTCACCTCTAGTTGTATTTATCCCTTTCCTAGCCTCTCTCAACAACTCTAGATGCTATGAAAGAGATAAATGGAACTAGGGTTAGGGTTATGTGTAAGCAACCGATTCAGAGGTCAGAGAAGCATGAGTAGAGCCAACAACCGAGATTCAGAGTATGGGTTCGATTATTTTTCATTTAATTTCTATTTTAAATTGAAATTAGGGTTTGAGATATTTGCTCTGCATGTATAAAAGAGAAGGAGCTGTGAGTGTTTGAGGCATGCCTGGGTTAGCCAGTGCGTCAATTAGGTTTAGTTGTGTTTTAATTTGTATTTTTGCTACTTCAATTATGTGTTAGTTTAATTATCCAGGGTGTTTGATGAAACCCCTGCTCTTATGTTGAGTTCACATGTCTAAATTTGTGTCTTTTTGTGCTTAATTAAGAAGAGTAATTTCATGCTGTATGGATTAATTGCATTTGTGATAATTTGTACTGTGATAAGACAAATTATACTAGGAATGAAATAGAGACAATGGTTTGAATTACTTAGGAGTAATTAGTTAGCCTACAACCCAAATGAGCTTGTGATAACTTGTACTTGTGAAAAGACAAGTTATACTAGGAGTGAATTAGGTAGTTAGCTAAAGGATTCTCCACTTGAGGCCTTCAAAGGGAGGTATGAGACATGAACAGTATGTTTGGCCTTAGCATGGAAGTAGAGGTGGATTCACCACCACTGGCACCTTACAATCCTTTGTTCTTTGCCTTAGTTTAGAGTCACTAAAACAACTTCAAATCGTTCTACGACACAAAACATTAGCTCACACTTGTTACATTCCCTCTAATTCGATCAAGTAAGCCTTAGATCAACATTAGCACCACAAGTCTCTTGTGGTTCGACTCGTATTTGCCTTGTGCTTCTAAAGACACCGTGCACTTGCGGTATCACTCGTAGGCCATAAATATAACACTTCTCGAGGCCTACCAAGTTTTTGGCGCCGTTGCCGGGGACTTGGCGCGTGCCCTGTGTTCATTGGCTTTGCTTAACTGATTTCCCTTTTCTCCCTGTATATACCCACCTTTTGTTTTCATTGTAGTTTTAGCCCCGTTTTCATTGGCCTTGTTTTCATTGTAGCATCATAGTCCTGTTTTAGTGTAACTTGTATTAACCTTTGCATCATCCCGTGATTGCATCATTTGTTCTAGCTATTTATGCTCCCCGTATATATTTGTATTTAACTTGTTTTAGTTCTTTGTTAGTGTAACTTAGCTTCTTGTGTTATAACTTAGTGTAGCTTGTATTGCATATTGTCACTACCCCTTTCTCTTTTATTTTGCATCTTAGTGTTTCTTAGTGTCACTACCACTGTTCTCTGTTTTATTGTCTCTTGTAAGCTCGGTTGTAGGATCAAGCTTATCACTGCATTTCGGTGCTACCTCATCATCTCGTGCATATTTGTAGTGTTTCTTGCTATTAGCTCACTGAGCTTTGACACTAGTTTACAAGGAAACTAAAGCAACACCGCCTAGTGTTGTAGCTTAGTGTACTTGTAAAGCTTAGTCCCATTCGACCATGATACTCTCGGTGCATATTCTGTAGCACCGAGAACCGAGTTCGACATTGCTCCTCGTAGCATAGCCCCCGAACTCGGAGTGCTTTGCTCGAGCTTAGCTCTGTCATTGTAGCACAAATAGCTAGGTTGTTTATTGTATGACATTGAGGACTGAACTTTGCTTGTTAAGCTAACAGGTGCAAGTGGCAAGGCTGAGACAACCAAAGAGGGAGGCGCATAAGGTGCAATTGAGCAAACCCTGTGACTTGTAAGGTGAGTGGTACCTTGCGCTAGTCAGTGCTTACTCGAGCCGATAAGCCAAGAAAATTGTGTGGGACCTTGTGTTGTGTCTTTGTTAAACCTCAGTCTGGGCCTTGATATCCACCTGAGCTTTGCACTTGAGCATAACCATTCGCCCGATCTCCACTCGGAGCCGTGAGTCGAGCCACAGAGTCTGAATTCTTGGCCTTTACAAGATCTATGCTTTAAAGCCTAGTTGTCACCCGCCCTTGCCTTGTGTGATCTTGTGAGCCATCTCGTGATGTGTTGACTGCAGACCTCACTCGCCTAGCTACCCCCGCTCCCTTGCTAGCCCTCGGTTACAAGTTTGAGCTACCACCCGTGGAAGCTAACTCGTTGAGCCCTTATGCATGCTTGAACCCCTTGTCTTTGTGCCAACTGTGTTGCAAATCGATTGAGTTGCCAACCGTGCAATTGCTTCCCGTTAAGGTTGTGATCTCCTTCTTTGTGCAAATCATGCTTACCCAAGTTGAATTTCCTTGTGTTTTCCCGGCTCTGTGCAACTAAAATTTTGCTTAAATCCTACATAGATACCTGACCAGCTGCAACAGCTAACCAAAGGCATGAGCCGAGCATGTACCACTCGCATGTTCCACTGGCCGTGTCAATTTTTGTGAAAATTCTGTGAGGTGTGTGCTCAATCGAAGCCCTCAACCCGGGCTGAACATAACCTAGAGCCCACACCCAAAACTTAGCTCCGCTTTGCTTTTCAATCAACCGAGAACCAAAAACCTGGGCTGCAAACAAACTAAGCTTAATAATCAAGCCCAACAACAATCATACATTTTTCAGCCTAATCTGGCTGTGGCAACCGGGGCTGCACCATCTGGGTTAGAACCACACTTGTCTGGGCTGATCAACACAACTCCGGCTGCAACCAAATCGAGCCCTGTAGTCTCGCCGGGTCATTCTCTTTTCTCGGGCCGCACATGTTAACCTAACTTGGGCTTACACTCAAACTCAGCCCAACTCAATTCATTTTGGGCTATACTTTTTCAAACACAACCTAGGCTTTGCACACAATTGTCGGGCTTCCTACAAAACCAAACAACAAGCCCACAAACCAAACATAAACCAAACTCCGGGCTTCCCACATAAACCAAAGCTTCCTACAAAACCAAATAAATCCCAATAAACCAAAGCCCACATAAACCAAATTTTGAGTTCAATTTGAGTACTAAATCATGTCGGATTTTGGTCTCATCCTGGGGATGGAAACAAATCCATTAGAGAGCTTGCTTACGGGCACGCTTCACCATATGAAACCCCCATAGACCATAATGATTTTAGGGCATATTATGAGCCTTCTCAGTGCCCGACCTTGAGTACTCATACCCTAACCATCATGAGCACATGTATCACCACCACAATGGGAGTTGAACAATTTTATACTCCCCAACTCCTAGTTTGCAATCAATAATGGAAACACTCATGGAGCAAAATGCTAGGCTTGAATCGAATGCAATACATGACCATCCATATAGCAACATGCATGATCATCCCTTCTAGTGAACCATGTGCACAACCATTTAATGATTATTCATATGAAACATGCATACCCACTATTGAAGACTCTCCTCCATTGAACAATGTCACATGTTCTTAAAGATGAACCGATTCATTTAGAAAAAGAAGAATGGAAGGCAGTTCATGATAGAATGATTATTGTCCCTAATAAAGAAAATCTTGAAAATAGTGTTTCTCTTCCTACTCATGCAACTAACACCGAATATGAACCTAATCTAGAGGAAAATGAGTACACTAGAAATGCTAATAGGGAAATGCATTTTTGTTATGATGATGATGATGATGAATATGATATGTTAGAAGAGCATGTGTATCCAGAAAATATGATGGAATCTTTTGGTTCGGAGACGTTAGGCATCTCTTCCGATCCCTATGAATGATACCTCTTCTAACATTCATATATGTGATATGGATTCTCGAGCTTGGCTTTGTGAAATTCTTGATGAATGTGAGCATGCTTCACAACTTGTTTGTGACTTAGGACAGGATGAATCTTCCGTTGACACTAATGTTCTTTTTGGATCATGATATTATTGTTGTTCGATTCCCCGCCTCATATCACAATATGTTGCCTCGCTCGATGATTATGACTTGGTGATTGATGAATTGTTCTATGTCGGTGAACATGATTTACCCTTTTCTGACCTTAGAAAGTGTGTGATGGTACAAATGATTTTATACATGAAAATAACTTAGATGTACCTAACCTCTCTCCTCACAAATTGATACTCCTCCACCAAACCTAGGTGTAGTTTGTCACAAAATTGCAAAACCAACTTTTCCCAAAATGCCTAACTTAGGCCTAGAACTTTGTGCTTCCCAAGTCCTCTTGGACTATTTTGCATCAAAGTATAACACTCTTAAGGAGCCACGGTTGGAATATGTATGTCCGCTCATGTAATTAGCAAAACTCATTTTGAGTTAGACCTTTTGCATGATGTACCTTTAAAATTGCAAGATTTTGTTCTCACAAACACACCTGCTCACAAATTTAGGTTTGGGGGAAACTCCTTCACATCTGCAGCCTTACTTGCACTCTCTTGTTATATCCGTAAGGTCACATGTTTGTATATATTTTCTATTGGGTTGATCCTCAACTCTTTAGATTGTTAGTTTATGGTGAATTTTTGTATATAATCCAAGAGGGACTTGTTAAATTTTCTTTTCTTGATTCGGTTGAGTCTTCTTGCACATATATTATGCTAATCCGATATGATCTCCGTTGAGAATATTGGATTCTAGCCTTGACGAATGAAGCTCAACCTTGCTCCCGCCGACATCCTATAATCTCTTCCCTTTTATCTTATCGCATAGTTCTCAGTGGTACGTGACGGATAAATTTTTCCTATCTGTGACACATTGAGGACAATGTTTGATTTAGGTTTGGGGGTGCATTTGCATTTAGAGTTTTTAGTTTTTATTTTGCATTTAGAGTTTTAGTCTTTTATTTTACCTTTTATTTTCAAAAAAAAAAAAAAAAAAAAAATTCAAAACTCTTTTTGTAAAAACTCCAACTTTAGAGATTTTAGAGTCACTAGCATGCTTTTAGCTATGTTTACAGAGAGATTCTGACCAAATAACAAACTTGGAAGTACTTTAGAACACAATCGGGTTTCTTAGTTGATTAGAGCGTTAAAGTTGGATTTAACCATACCGAGGGCTAATTAGGTCTTTGTTTTAGATATTCGGAGTAGAATTGTGATCACCCATAGTGGAGACTACCCATTTTACATCAAGCGAGGTACCGACCTTCACTCTTTGTGACTTTCTAAAAAGCTTTTAGAGTGTGTGTCACCGTACGTCAATTCTTTTGTAGGAATGGTGAGCTACCCAACTTCGCACCACTTTCAAAGACTACTTTTGATCTCTTGAGTGCTAATTCCGTCAATCATGAGGGTGACGTCTAAAGATGAAAACTCCTTCTAAATATCGATTTGCGGTTAGCATCTCTCTCTCTCAATCGCCAAGACCCATAGAAACACATCATCGTCGGAAGCGGAGCATTAGCGAAAATATTTGAAGAAAAGTTGAGATAGTCCAAGGTTACATATTTCAAAGGAAAAGAAGATGAGAATTAATGAAGTTTGTGAAAATTTAAATTTTATCGTTGTTAGTGTTTGTTAAAAAAAAAAAAAAAAAAAAAAAACAACAAGGAATTTGAGTAAAAAAAAAATTATTAAGTTTTTGTGAAGTTCGTGTTAAATCATCAATAGTTGAAGACTGAAGACCGAAGACCGAAGATTGAAGATATTTCTATGGTTCTTATGAGAGAGTGATGTTAATTGCCGATCGGGTGAAAAGGTAGTGAGTACTCCCACCCCTTACTAATGGTTGATTTCCTTTCTTAGAGATCATCAAAAAGATTCTTTTGTCCACACTTCTCGTGGAGTCTCCGGATTTTATTTCTAAGGTTATCCTTCTTACCTACAACGTGTGCAGATTTCTCTCTTTATTCCCGCCCGCACACATGAGAGACTAAAAGCGATCTTTTTTGAGTGCAATTATCATAAAACTCTAATGGTGAGGCGAAGTTGAGACTTATGATCACAATCGAATCCGAATTCTTTCATATGGTATGGTTACTTCTCGCTCAAGACTTAAGGATGAGAATGCGTTCTTCGATAGTTATAACTTCATTACTAGCATGCGAAACTCTATGTCCTCATAGCTTCTTAGAGGCTTGAGACTCTTTTACATTCTCAAGTTGAGAAGGTTTTGTGGGTACACCTCTGGTAAACCCCTCACGAGACTACAACTCGTCCACTAGGGACACCTAGGGGTTTAAAGGCTTAGTGCATACGCTAAATGCATTCGAGAGACCTACGACAGTGGTATAGTTAGGATTTCTTCATTTTTGTTTCACTTGAGGACAAGTACAATTCAGGTTTGGGGGTATTTGATGAGTGCCAAATAGTGCATATTTATACACCGTTTTATTGGCATTTTACTCATCTTTTGCGCTTAGGAATCAGATATTATCCCAGATTCTGTGTTTTCTTTGTTTTCAAGAATAAATATTTGTATTAATTAATTTTGTGTTTTTAGGTAATAAATAAAGTCCGGAGAAATTGAGGAGCCAAAAGAGCGAAGAATTGAGTCAAGCATCTCTGGAGCAGAAAAGCCAAAGCCGCAGCGCACAGTTTGCAACCCAACAAGTAGCAACTCATCTCAAGACATGGGCTTGAGCTAGACCCAACCCATGACCCGGATCCGGACCGTCCACCATGAGCCGTCCAGATCTCTCCCACCTGCATCCTACGGCTCGCTCCATCACTATACATCATCTCTTGATGCTCTTTGCAACACCGGATCGCTCCAAAACCGCTTACCATCCTCGACTGCCTCGTATCGCACCAGCTTCATCCCTACGCTCACAGCCGTCCCATCAATTCTTGATGTCTCCGCCCACAACAAAACGACCCATACCCTATACCCTAGTCGACTACCCCATTCTCTTCTCTTTCTTTCTCTTTCTTCTCTTCTCTCGTCTCCATCGGCAGCAGCAACTCCACCCCCATTCCCCGACCAAACCCTCTCGCAACACCACCTCCGACACCACCATCTCCTTCCTCCGACGTGAGCCGCAAATGACCATTCCATCTTCGTCACCTCTAGTTGTATTTATCCCTTTCCTAGCCTCTCTCAACAACTCTAGAGGCTATGAAAGAGATAAATGGAACTAGGGTTAGGGTTATGTGTAAGCAAACCGATTCAGGTGGAGAAGCATGAGTAGAGCCAACAACCGAGATTCGGAGTATGGGTTCGATTATTTTTCATTTAATTTCTATTTTAAATTGAAATTAGGGTTTGAGATATTTGCTCTCTGCATGTATAAAAGAGAAGGAGCTGTGAGTGTTTGAGGCATGCCTGGGTTAGCCAGTGCGTCAATTAGGTTTAGTTGTGTTTTAATTTGTATTTTTGCTACTTCAATTATGTGTTAGTTTAATTATCCAGGGTGTTTGATGAAACCCCGCTCTTATGTTGAGTTCACATGTCTAAATTTGTGTCTTTTTGTGCTTAATTAAGACGAGTAATTTCATGCTTGTATGGATTAATTGCATTTGTGATAATTTGTACTTGTGATAAGACAAATTATACTAGGAATGAAATAGAGACAACAAATGAATTACTTAGAGTAATTAGTTAGCCTACAACCCAAATGAGCTTGTGATAACTTGTACCGTGAAAAGACAAGTTATACTAGGAGTGAATTAGGGTAGTTAGCTAAAGGATTCCTCCACTTGAGGCCTTCAAAGGAGGTATGAGACATGAACAGCAGTATGTTTGGCCTTAGCATGGAAGTAGAGGTGGATTCACCACCCTGGCACCTTACAATCCTTTGTTCTTTGCCTTAGTTTAGAGTCACTAAAAACAACTTCACTGTTTCTACGACACAAAACATTAGCTCACACTTGTTACATTCCTCGAATTCATCGAGTAAGCCTTAGATCAACATTAGCACCACAAGTCTCTGTGGTTCGACTCGTATTTGCCCTGTGCTTCATAACAGACACCGTGCACTTGCGGTATCCCTCGTAGGCTATAAATAATCCCTTTCTCAGGCCTACCAAGTTTTTGGCGCCGTTGCCGGGGACTTGGCGCGTGCCCTGTGTTCATTGGCTTTGCTTAACTGATTTCCCTTTTCTCCCTGTATATACCCACCTTTTGTTTTCATTGTAGTTTTAGCCCTGTTTTCATTGGCCTTGTTTTCATTGTAGCATCATAGTCCTGTTTTAGTGTAACTTGTATTAACCTTTGCATCATCCTGTGATTGCATCAGTTGTTCTAGCTATTTATGCTCCCCTGTATATATTTGTATTTAACTTGTTTTAGTTCTTTGTTAGTGTAACTTAGCTTCTTGTGTTATAACTTAGTGTAGCTTGTATTGCATATTGTCACTACCTTTCTCTTTATTTTGCATCTTAGTGTTTCTTAGTGTCACTACCTGTTCTCTCGTTTTATTGTCTCTTGTAAGCTCAGTTGTAGGATCAAGCTTATCGGTTGCATTTCAAATCTTACCTCATCATCTCAGTGCATATTTGTAGTGTTTCTTGCTATTAGCTCACCTTGAGCTTTGACACTAGTTTACAAGGAAACTAAAGCAACACCGCCTAGTGTTGTAGCTTAGTGTACTTGTAAAGCTTAGTCCTATTCAATCCATGATACTCTCGGGCATATTCTGTAGCACTCGAGAACCGAGTTCGACATTGCTCCTCGTAGCATAGCCCAAACTCGAGTGCTTTGCTCGAGCTTAGCTCATCATTGTAGCACAATAGCTAGGTTGTTTATTGTATGACATTGAGGACTGAACTTTGCTTGTTAAGCTAACAGTGCAAGTGGCAAGGCCGAGACAACCAAAGAGGGAGGCGCATAAGGTGCAATTGAGCAAACCTCGCGACTTGTAAGGTGAGTGGTACCTTGCGCTAGTCTCGTGCTTACCCGAGCCGATAAGCCAAGAAAATTGTGTGAGACCTTGTGTTGTGTCTTTGTTAAACCTTGTACCGGGCCTTGATATCTCGCCGAGCTTTGCGGACCCCGAGCATAACCATCTCCGCCCGATCTCCAGCCCACTGCCGTGAGTCGAGCCAGGTAGAGCCGTGAATTCTTGGCCTTTACAAGATCTATGCTTTAAAGCCTAGTTGTCACCGCCCTTGCCTTGTGTGATCTTGTGAGCCATCTCGTGATGTGTTGACCGCCGCACCTCACTCGCCTAGCTACCCTGCTCCTTGCTAGCCCACGGTTACAAGTTTGAGCTACCACCTGGAAGCTAACTGTTGAGCCCTTATGCATGCTTGAACCCCTTGTCTTTGTGCCAATGGCGTGTTGCAACCGATTGAGTTGCCAACCGGTGCAATTTGCTTCCCCTGTTAAGGTTGTGATCTCCTTGGTTTGTGCAAATCTGCTTACCCAAGTTGAATTTCCTTGTGTTTTCCCCGGCTCTGTGCAACTAAAATTTTGCTTAAATCCTACATAGAGACTCGACCACCTGCAACAGCTAACCAAAGGATGAGCCGAGACAGTGATCCAGACCCGCACAACCACCAGGTCATGTCAATTTTGTGAAAATTCTGTGAGGTGTGTGCTCAATCGAAGCCCTCAACCCCGCTGAACATAACCTAGAGCCCACACCCAAAACTTAGGCCTGTTGTGCTTTTCAACCTGGCCGAGAACCAAAACCTCGGGCCGCAAACAAACTAAGCTTAATAATCAAGCCCAACAATCAAGGCTATACATTTTTCAGCCTAATCTGGTCACAAACCGGCCGGACCATCTAGGTTAGAACCACATTTGCCGGGCTGATCAACACAACTCTGGCTGCAACCAAACCGAGCCTGCAGTCCATTGGTCAGTACCCCTTTTCTTTGGCTGCACATGTTAACCTAACTTGGGCTTACACAAAACTCAGCCCAACTCAATTCATTTCTGGGCTATACTTTTTCAAACACAACCTAGGCTTTGCACACAATTGCTGGGCTTCCTACAAAACCAAACAACAAGCCCACAAAACCAAACATAAACCAAACCTGGGCTTCCCACATAAACCAAAGCTTCCTACAAAACCAAATAAATCCCAATAAACCAAAGCCCACATAAACCAAATTTTGAGTTCAATTTGAGTACTAAATCATGTCAGGATTTTGGTCTCGCATCCTGGGATGGAAACAAATCCATTAGAGAGCTTGCTTACGGGCACGCTTCACCATATGAAACCCCCATAGACCATAATGATTTTAGGGCATATTATGAGCCTTCTCAGGGCCCTGACCTTGAGTACTCATACCCTAACCATCATGAGCACATGTATCACCACCACAGCTGGGAGTTGAACAATTTTATACTCCCCCAACTCCTAGTTTGCAATCAATAATGGAAACACTCATGGAGCAAAATGCTAGGCTTGAATCGAATGCAATACATGACCATCCATATAGCAACATGCATGATCATCCCTTCTCTAGTGAACCATGTGCACAACCATTTAATGATTATTCATATGAAACATGCATACCCACTATTGAAGACTCTCCCTCCATTGAACAATGTCACATGTTCTTAAAGATGAACCGGATTCATTTAGAAAAAGAAGAATGGAAGGCGGTTCATGATAGAATGATTATTGTCCCTAATAAAGAAAATCTTGAAAATAGTGTTTCTCTTCCTACTCATGCAACTAACACCGAATATGAACCTAATCTAGAGGAAAATGAGTACACTAGAAATGCTAATAGGGAAATGCATTTTTGTTATGATGATGATGATGATGAATATGATATGTTAGAAGAGCATGTGTATCCGTAAAATATGATGGAATCTTTTGGTTCGAGAGACGTTAGGCATCTCTTACAGAACCCTATGAATGATACCTCTTCTAACATTCATATATGTGATATGGATTCTGAGCTTGGCTTTGTGAAATTCTTCAATGAATGTGAGCATGCTTCACAACTTGTTTGTGACTTAGGACAGGATGAATCTTCTCGTTGACACTAATGTTCTTTTGGATCATGATATTATTGTTGTGTTCGATTCCCCGCCCATATCACAATATGTTGCCTCACTCCGATGATTATGACTTGGTGATTGATGAATTGTTCTATGTTTGGTGAACATGATTTACCCTTTTTCCGACCTTAGGAAAGTGTGTGATGGTACAAATGATTTTATACATGAAAATAACTTAGATGTACCTAACCTCTCTCCCGAGTCACAAATTGATACTCCTCCACCAAACCTAGGTGTAGTTTGTCACAAAATTGCAAAACCAACTTTTCCGAAAATGCCTAACTTAGGCCTAGAACTTTGTGCTTCCCAAGTCCTCTTGGACTATTTTGCATCAAAGTATAACACTCTTAAGGAGCCACAGTTGGAATATGTATGTCTGCATTTCAGAATTAGCAAAACTCATTTTGAGTTAGACCTTTGCATGATGTACCTTTAAAATTGCAAGATTTTGTTCTCACAAACACACCTGTTCACAAATTTAGGTTTGGGAAACTCCTTCACATCTATGAGCCTTACTTGCACTCTCTTGTTATATCTGTGTAAGGTCATTGATGTTTGTATATATTTTCTATTGGGTTGATCCTCAACTCTTTAGATTGTTAGTTTATGGTGAATTTTTGTATATAATCCAAGAGGGACTTGTTAAATTTTCTTTTCTTGATTCGGTTGAGTCTTCTTGCACATATATTATGCTAATCCGATATGATCTCCGTTGAGAATATTGGATTCTAGCCTTGACGAATGAAGCTCAACCTTGCTCCCGCCGACATCCTAATCTCTTCCTTTTATCTTATCAAAGATAGTTCACGTGGTACGTGACTGTTTAAATTTTTCCTATCTGCGACACATTGAGGACAATGTTTGATTTAGGTTTGGGGGTGCATTTGCATTTAGAGTTTTTAGTTTTTATTTTGCATTTAGAGTTTTTAGTCTTTTATTTTACCTTTTATTTTCAAAAAAAAAAAAAAAAAAAAAAAAAAAAAAAATTCAAAACTCTTTTTGTAAAAACCTCCAACTTTAGAGATTTTAGAGTCACTAGCATGCTTTTAGCTATGTTTACATAGAGAGTCTGACCAAAATAACAGAACTTGGAAGTACCGGAGAACACAATCGGGTTTCTTAGTTGATTAGAGCGTTAAAGTTGGATTTAACCATACCGGAGGGCGAATTAGGTGCTGTTTAGATATTCGGTAGTAGAATTGTGATCACCCATAGTGGAGACTACCCATTTTACATCAAGCGAGGTACCGACCTTCACTCTTTGTGACTTTCTAAAAAGCTTTTAGAGTGTGTGTCACCGTACGTCAATTCCGGGTAGGAATGGTGAGCTACCCAACTTCGCACCACTTTCAAAGACTACTTTTGATCTCTTGAGTGCTAATTCCGTCAATCATGAGGGTGACGTCTAAAGATGAAAACTCCTTCTAAATATCGATTTGCGCTAGCATCTCTCTCTCTCTCAATCAAGAAGACCCATAGAAACACATCATCGTCAAAGAAGCGGAGCATTAGCGATATTTGAAGAAAAGTTGAGATAGTCCAAGGTTACATATTTCAAAGGAAAAGAAGATGAGAATTAATGAAGTTTGTGAAAATTTAAATTTTATCGTTGTTAGTGTTTGTTAAAAAAAAAAAAAAAAAAAAAAAAAAAAAAAAGTTATTAAGTTTTTGTGAAGTTCAGAAGTTCGTCATCAATAGTTGAAGACTGAAGACCGAAGACCGAAGATTGAAGATATTTCTATGGTTCTTATGAGAGAGTGATGTTAATTGCCGATCGGGTGAAAAGGTAGTGAGTACTCCCACCCCTTACTAATGGTTGATTTCCTTTCTTAGAGATCATCAGAAAAAGATTCTTTTTGTCCACACTTCTGTGGAGTCTCCAGATTTTATTTCGGAAGGTTATCCTTCTTACCTACAACGTGTGCAGGATTTCTCTCTTTATTCCCCGCCGCACACATGAGAGACTAAAAAGCGATCTTTTTGAGTGCAATTATCATAAAACCCTAATGGTGAGGCGAAGTTGAGACTTATGATCACAATCGAATCCGAATTCTTTCATATGGTATGGTTACTTCTCGCTCAAGACTTAAGGATGAGAATGCGTTCTTCGATAGTTCTAACTTCATCATTACTAGCATGCGAAACTCTATGTCCTCATAGCTTCTTAGAGGCTTGAGACTCTTTTACATTCCGAAGTTGGAGAAGGTTTTGTGGGTACACCTCTCTGTAAACCCTCACGAGACTACAACTCGTCCACTAGGGACACCTAGGGGTTTAAAGGCTTAGTGCATACGCTAAATGCATTCGAGAGACCTACGACAAAGGGTATAGTTAGGATTTCTTCATTTCTGTTTCACTTGAGGACAAGTACAATTCGGTTTGGGGGTATTTGATGAGTGCCAAATAGTGCATATTTATACACCGTTTTATTGGCATTTTACTCATCTTTTGCGCTTAGAATCGGATATTATCCCGTATTCTCGTGTTTTCTTTGTTTTCAAGAATAAATATTTGTATTAATTAATTTTGTGTTTTTAGGTAATAAATAAAGTCCGAGAAATTGAGGAGCCAAAAGAGCGAAGAATTGAGTCAAGCATCTCTGGAGCAGAAGCCAAAGCCCACAAGCGCAATGATTGCAACCTAACAAGTAGCAACTCATCTCAAGACATGGGCTTGAGCTAGACCCAACCCGCGACCCGATCCGGACCGTCCACCATGAGCCGTCCGTATCTCTCCCAGCTGCATCCTACGGTCGCTCCATCACTATACATCATCTCTTGATGCTCCAACGCAACACCGATCGCTCCAAAACCGCTTACCATCCTCGACTGCCTCGGATCGCACCAGACTTCATCCTACGCTCGCTAGGCCGGGTCCCATCAATTCTTGATGTCTCCGCCCCACAACAAAACGACCCATACCCTATACCCTAGTCGACTACCCCATTCTCTTCTCTTTCTTTCTCTTTCTTCTCTTCTCTCGTCTCCATCGGCTGCAGCAACTCCACCCCCATTCCCCGACCAAACCCTCTCGCAACACCACCTCCGACACCACCATCTCCTTCCTCCGACGAGCCGCAACATCCATTCCATCTTCGTCACCTCTAGTTGTATTTATCCCTTTCCTAGCCTCTCTCAACAACTCTGAGGCTATGAAAGAGATAAATGGAACTAGGGTTAGGGTTATGTGTAAGCAACCGATTCGGAGGTCGAGAAGCATGAGTAGAGCCAACAACCGAGATTCGTAGTATGGGTTCGATTATTTTTCATTTAATTTCTATTTTAAATTGAAATTAGGGTTTGAGATATTTGCTCTCTGCATGTATAAAAGAGAAGGAGCTGTGAGTGTTTGAGGCATGCCTGGGTTAGCCAGTGCGTCAATTAGGTTTAGTTGTGTTTTAATTTGTATTTTTGCTACTTCAATTATGTGTTAGTTTAATTATCCAGGTGTTTGATGAAACCCCGCTCTTATGTTGAGTTCACATGTCTAAATTTGTGTCTTTTTGTGCTTAATTAAGAAGAGTAATTTCATGTCAGTATGGATTAATTGCATTTGTGATAATTTGTACTGTGATAAGACAAATTATACTAGGAATGAAATAGAGACAACAGTTGAATTACTTAGGAGTAATTAGTTAGCCTACAACCCAAATGAGCTTGTGATAACTTGTACTTGTGAAAAGACAAGTTATACTAGGAGTGAATTAGGTAGTTAGCTAAAGGATTCCTCCACTTGAGGCCTTCAAAGGGAGGTATGAGACATGAACAGAGTATGTTTGGCCTTAGCATGGAAGTAGAGGTGGATTCACCACCCTGGCACCTTACAATCCTTTGTTCTTTGCCTTAGTTTAGAGTCACTAAAACAACTTCAGTCTGTTTCTACGACACAAAACATTAGCTCACACTTGTTACATTCCCCGAATTGATCAAGTAAGCCTTAGATCAACATTAGCACCACAAGTCTCTGTGGTTCGACTCGTATTTGCCCTGTGCTTCATAACAGACACCGTGCACTTGCGGTATCACTCGTAGGCTATAAATAATCCCTTTCTCAGGCCTACCAGATAACCACATTGAAGTCTGTTATGGCGTTGGCCACGAACAGATGATGGTTTGGCACGTAAGTGCACTATTTATGGTATGTTTCCGCGTTCGTCATGCTTCAGTGGTAAAGTGGCACGTTTAGCATGTTTGGCATGCCAATTAGCGTATTGGCGCAACCTTGCCTCTTTTGATGATGTGGCAGGTTTAGGACGACCTGATTGGTCAATTAAAAGAGGGGCCGACCAAGCATGGGTGTGGCCACACTTCTAGTGTGCGTGTGGTAAGTTTAGAGCGACCTGATTGGTCGATGGGAAGGGGGCCGACAAGCAACATGGGCCCGGCCAAATTATAAATGCGTGTGGCGCATTTAGAGCGACCTAATTGGTCGATGGAAAGGGGACCGGCAAGGGCGTGGCCACACTTCCAGCGCGCCGTGGCAGGTTTAAAGCGACCTGACTGGTCGATGGAAAGGGGTCCGACAAGCAATGGCATGGACACACTTCCAGCGCTCCGTGGCGGGTATAAAGTAACCTGATTGGTCAATGGAAAGGGGGTCGGTTGAGCAAAGATGGGTGTGGCCACTTGCAAGTGGCGCCGGCTGGCCTATGGCATGGCCACACCTCCCTTTGTTGCTGCTCCCATTCCGCGGCTCCTTGTTTTATGATTTTGGGTAGGATTTTGCACCTACTAATCCATGGAGGATTAATTACCTAGTTCTCCTAGTCTTAATTTCGACAGGCAAGGTCTAATATCTTTGCGAGCGCGCAAAACCCTAATTTTTGCAAATTAGTCGTGGGTAATATCTCGAATCTTGTGAATTATCACAAAATTGATTGAATTCTATGTGTTGAGACAGAGTTCTTTAAGTGCATTTCCAGAGATCAGTATGCTTTCCGATTGAATACTTTATGCAAGGACCTTATCCTTGATACTTGGAAATTCGTGCTACTCTGCTGCGAGTGAATACAAATTGTCATGCCATATCAACATTAAGGGTTCAGCCGGGAACATAGCACATAAAGCATTCAAAGAAACTTATATTAATTGAATAATATAGGCAGGGTGCCGAAATTTACAGAATATCTGGGATTGTTTCTACATGCACCATTCTGGTGGATATATGTTTCTCAATAAATATGCCAGTGAAGAGGTTGAACACTCATCACTTTTACATGGATTTGTTTCTTTGCAGAGTGACGGCACATTAAATGTAAGGTTTTACAAATTTAGCCCTGAACTAAAAACCACCATCAACAGTTTTCAATATGCACAACTTGAAAGATACGTTAGGGAATGAAACAGTTCAAGTCAAATATTACTAACCTCAAGTAGAAGGATGATGTCGTCGTTGTAGCTCCTTACTTATTCACATTCTTCAAGTCTTCATGTAATACTTGTAATGTCTCATATCATAATACTCTCAAGCTAACCTATACGAAGTTGACTCTAGCATATATAATCAAGCGACTCTTTAAAAGAGTTTTGATTCACTAAAATATGACAACCAAACTTGACATACCAACGCTTGGTGGGTTCAACCGAGCTATGCTCTAACAATCTCCCCCTTTGTCAATTTTAGTGACAAAATTCTTACATCATATGGATAAATAAATTATAAGAATTCATTACACATACGCTTGATTCCCAAATTCAACAGCACAATAACATGCATACATGCAATCCATAAATGTCGTTGTTGACATTATAACAAACCTAATACTCCCCCTATAGGTAAGATAGGTATATTTTCAATCCGCACGTCTTTGTTATTTCCGTCATCATATGATATGTTACTCCCCCTTAGTCTATGCTTTACTTTTTCATTAGATATAAAGTTTAAGCACCATTGTCCTTTCCCTTAGTGATACCAAATCAATATTAGTATCACTTGTTTACTCCATATATTTCTCCCCCTTTTTGTCACAAAATGACAAAGGTACGAGCAAATAAAGGACAAACCGAAAGGATCTTACAATCTCAAAAGACTTGCAACCTATAAGAGTTAAGCACGAGGGTTCCACACACCATTTTTGATAACCAATATCAAAACCGAAACTACAAGTAATTTTGTGTTGATATGTTACCAAGGAAAAAATTGCCGGAAGCAATTTTCCCTAATAGTTTAGCAAACCAAAAATCGACTAAGGACCTTAGTTTCTTTGCTAAACCGATTGCACAAATACAATCGCTTGTTCAATAAGACCAAAATAAAGATCAGAATTAACTGTATTTTTCTCATCAGGTTCTAATTATCCATATAACTTATACCTTTCACTTTTAAACAAGACAATTACTAGGTTAGTTAACTAGCATTTCTTGTTAAGGCATTCAATTAGACTTGAATAACCGAAACCTCCACTTTGATAAGTCTAACTAAGAATTAACTTAGTTTCTCTTATCCGGAATCGAATTGGACTAACCAATTCATCCCGTAAACCTTTTCTTTTGTTAAGCCATAAACAATTCATACAAACCAAATAAATCAACTTGCATAATTATTTACCTCAACAGGAAGCAACATAGACATTAAAGTACAACAATTACACGTAAATTTTGTAAGCCTAAACAATTGATACCAAACAATAAAGCAAGATAACAATAGTTTTTCTTAACTGGAAACAATTGAATCATACACACATCCATACACAAATAATGGAATAAAACATCAATTGTACCGAAATTTTGTTAAGCAAAAGCAATAAAAATATGAAATAAAATCAGGCTTTTTTTAAATAGGAAAACGATTAACTAATAAATTTGTTACCTCAAATTCCGCATCCTCTTCTCCCCTTAAGATATGTCATTAAGCACTAGTTCAAGCCAGAACTCTCCCCCATTGATGTTGTCATCCTCTCGCAAAATAAAAGAACAACAACAAAGACCAACCTTTACCAGAGAAAGGTTGAAAACCGGTTTTAACTATTGCAATGCAAAAGTTGAAACCCCGAAACACATATGCTTTTATGCTAAACCAAAAACGATTCAATATATTGTGACTTTTTTCACATATTGTTTCAATCAGAACCCCTCATGATTCTTTGATAAAGCCTACCAACATGGGCTAGAACATAATCCTGCTATACCAAAAAGTCACCCAAACCATAAGGGTTCACACCATATGAGATTGAAAAATAAGGTTATGAAACCGAAATCAAGCATCCCATAAACATACATAGAAAAAATATAAAGCATTCAAGCACCGACTATGTAATCAAAAACTATCACAAGAAAAATTATAAACCAATAATTTTATTCATAAGTAATGGATAGTTTTATTCATAATAGACTTTATTTAAATAACCGAAAACTAATGTCTATTTTCTGACATATCTTTAAGCAGATTATTAAAGATCATCTTCAATGTCCTCGAATTTTTCAGGATCTTTATCAACATCATCTCGAATGATGTCTCGGATTCTGCACACAATACCTTGATTATGTTCACAATCTAAAGCATTAACCTTTCGATTAATATTCCGAGCATACTCCCCATTACCGATTCCACGTTTAATCAGCTTTCTTTGGTTACGGATAATATTTCTTTGTAGTGCTGCCTGTCTATGATGAGTTTCAATAGTAATGAGGAGTACTTGTCATAGATTGATGATATCAATCTTAGCATCCAAACTGTTTTGGACAAGGAGATGAGTCACATCTTCCTTTTCATTTTTTACATCTTCACAACCAGATTTCTTGAAGGTATTATCAAGATGAATAGTTTCCTTATAAGTCATTCCACTCAAGGCTTTCAGAAGATTTGCTTGAGATCTGGTTTGAGAATACATCCTTTAGTATAAGTTCTCAGACACGTTGAGTACATATACTTGAAATACCTTTAACACATACCAAACATAGATGTCATCCTTAAATAAATAATTCTGACAAGATTTGAAAGGATTTTCGCATCTTATGTGTTACTGATTCACAACTTTCTTCGAAAAGAAATTATCCTCTAGATCTGTATCAAGAGATACTTTTAGATATGAAACTTATCCTGTTTTACACAAGTTGTTTGCAAGATAACTTTTCTACACATGGAGACTAATTATGCAGGTATATCTATGTTGAATAAGATATTATTGACAGGATACAGATTGCCTGGATAAGTGTGCTTCCTTACATCAGAAGATTGGGCATTGTAAGGATGCACATTCCATCACAATTAAGCATTGGGATGAGGATCTTCCTTACTAAATACCTTTTGAGTAATTTCTTCCTTCGTACTGTTGGGGACATTATCATGATCCATAGTGTGGGGTTTTGAATCCATCCTCTTCAGGAATATTGCGAGATGTTATATCCTTGATTACATCTTGTGCCCAGGATGGTATGTTCCTTGAACTTGAACCTGTGTGGTTTAGATATGCCATCCGACAAATTGATGATGTCTTTAGTTCAAGACATTTTATATGTCCTCTCAAGGTATCCATTCCTTGTTAGAAATGTTTTTCTAAACACTTGTCAAGATATACCTTTCAACATGTCTCTGTAAGAAGATCTTCAATAGGGATCTTATTCCTTATTTGTGAATGCTCCAACGATTGTGTAAGAATTTCACACTCTGTAGTCTGTTAATGAACTTCGTTGCATAGAGCCATTTTTCGTTCCTCATAATCTATCATATTATTTTGAAGACTGAGTGTTTCTCTCTTTCCTTCACAAATTCTTACATTCATTTGAACAATAAGTTCGAGGACATCGTCTAGACTGTCAATGGTTTTACCCTTTTCTGAAAAGTTTTCAACATGTTTGAAAAATCTTTCTAACACTTTACGAAATTCAGAACTTGGGCAAGCTAATGAATCTAATCTCTTTTTCGTACGATTTTTCACTAGGGATGGAGTCGGATCCAAAACATGTTTCTTAAGTTTTGATTCATTCTTTTCTCGACCGCAGACCCGATTTGCAATCAAGTTATTAGTCACAGACTTTTTCTTTGATTTTCGAAAATACTTACGAGACCAATTTCCATTGACCTTCTCTGAGATATTATTCTCATTATCTTGACATATGTTAACTGAGTTCTTCATAAGTTTAGCTTTGCTTTTCTTATTTTGACTCATATCTTATAGGTTGGATCGCACCAAACACAGATTGTTAGATCTTTTCATGTTTGCCTGTTCCGATACCCATTGAAAAGACGAAGGTACCCAAATATACCTCAATCAAAAAAAATTCCACCTATAAGTCCTTTCTCTGAAAGTGAATGTCTATGGACTGAGCCGAGACAATACAACTAATCGGTTCACACTTCGTGTGATCGTTTATGGATACGAGATCGAGACAATACAACAACGAAGTATGTTTACTTGATAAAAGGTTCAGACTTAACCAAACACAATAGGATTGCTATCAAGTAAATAGAAATTAACGTTTTTGTAATTTACTTTAAATTATAATAACAACAATTATAATGGCGGAAAATAAAAGTAAATGACACAGCAATATTTAGTTAACGAAGAAACCGCAAATGCAGAAAAACCCCGGGATCTTGTCCGAATTGAATACTCTCGGGATTAATCCGCTATGCAAAATCTAAACCAACTTCGTATAGTTGAGACCAAGCAACTAAACCTATAGGTCACCTAGTTCCGTCTGTATCCCTGCGCCTCCAACTTGCCATAAGTCACGCACTTGGACCAATTCCTTTGGTTCGTATTCCAAACTGTAAAGGAACAACAAATCTGTTCGGTAACAACTCTTTTCAATCAACGTGATATGAGTTCGACAAAATGCTCTTCCTTTTATCCCAATAAACTCCTTTGTCAGTTCCTTAGATCTATCTTTTCAACAACTACCAAAGTAATTGTTAAGATTAAGCAATCAATACTTTGAATCACAAAGAATTGTATTGATGCCGATCTACTCAACTAACCAATCCAATTTATCACAAAGATAAACCGATTATAGTTAGATCCTCTTTACCCGAAACAAGTATTATGCACACCAAAGAATATGAACCCAAATCAGAAATCTTCTTCGTCTTCAAATCTTCTTAGATCTTCAATAAACACCTGCACACACAATTAACTTGAATCTTTTGTGATCAATCATGCACAGAACGGATTCTGTTAAAAATGGATTATCAAAAGACGTCTTTAGATCTACAAACAGTATAAAGATCCCCGTCGAAACTTCGATCTAGTTTGAGTGAATCTTATATTAGAAGAGAAGATTCTCAAGCATAAACAAACTAGGTGCAATCAAAGTTCAACAACCGTTAGTCAATCAAATCAATCGAAAACTAATAATAAACCGCAACTATCTAGATTCCCACCAACGGTACTAATAGAGCTTCTCAATCCCAAAGAAGTCTTTAAACCGAGCGGCTATAAGAGATTTCGCCTAATTAGGTTACTTTCCTCTCCGAATAGGCGGCTCCACCAAGAATAACACAACTAGGTATTTTTGCTTGTTTCCGAGGATTAGTTTGCTTGAAATGCAAACTTAGTATTTATAGACCAAGGAAGTTTGGACACCAAGGAATTTCCAAAACCGAAAATATTCTCAAGATATGCAATATATTTCGAAATTCGGTTTCCATAATTCCTGGAAATGCTTTGTCCAAATATTGACCGAAATCTCACTAGAAAATCTCCAATTAGTAAATGCACATTGCTAATTTTTATTTTCCAAATATCTTTGAACAATGAAAGATCCGGGATTCTCCTTTAGCTATTAAGGAATATCTTTGAACAATAAAAGATAAGCGTTACTGCACATGTTCAAAGTATGTCGACATCTTTACTTAGTAAATCGTTTTTCATATTTACTATCTTGGAACCGATTTGCCACACTTTCAAACAAGATGAGAATTGGTTCATCTGACTTCTAAGAACTATGTGATTGATTATATTATCAAATCACCAAACATGGGTTTAACGGTTCTACCAAAACAAAACAAGTTTTGGTTCTACCTCCATGTGGGTACTAGAATTAGTCACGCTAGTTACCAAAACTTGGTTGACTAGGTACTAGGATCGGTTCCCACATATATATGGTATCTAACTTGTATTTGGTGCACATGTTCATAGGATCGGTTCCCAATAACTAAAAACGTGTTGCACATGTTCATAGGGTCGATTCCCAATAACTAGAAACTTGCTGCACCTCTTACAAGGATCGATTCCCCTTTTGTGATCGGTTGCACCTCTTACTAGGATCGGCTCCCCAATGTCTAGAGTTGGTCATACCAATAACACTAAATCGATCATACTATCTCAGGTGATTACTTAAGATCGGTTTCACTAATAAAAGTCATACCAATACAAAAGTCGGGCCTTGTGAATAGTTTTTCCAATAACATAACCAAGTCATGAGCGGTTATACTAAACACACATATTGGTAATTCAAAATATTTGCAATGAATAACAATACCAATAAGCCTAGTGATTTCCTTTCGATTCATAAAACAAGTTTATGAATTGTATTTCCTTTAAACGAATGTAAAACATTGTTTCCTAGGATGAAATCTTCACCTCATACTCATACATAATCACAGTAGCATTCATACGATTATGTCGATGTCATATATACGACGTTCAAAAGATAAGCGTTATACTTCGTATTGTATTCCTTAATACTACGTCTAACTAGAGTATAATCATTCATAGCTTAGCAGTTATGTTTTCAATATACACGACTTTAAAGATACATTAGGGAATGAAATAGTTCAAGTCAAATATTTCTAACCTCAAGTGGAAGGATGATGTCGTCGTTGTAGCTCCTTACTTCTTCACATTCTTCAAGTCTTCACGTAATACTTGCAATGTCTCATATCCTAACACTCTCAAGCTAACCTATACGAAGTTGACTCTAGCATATATAATCAAGCGACTCTTTAAATGAGTTTTGATTCACTAAAATATGTCAATTAAACTTGACATGCCAACGCTTGGTGGGTTCAACCAAGCTATGCTCTAACAAAAGGTTTGTTTGGATATAGAATTTTAAAAGAAGCGTTTTTTGGTCACCACCCTTTTTTGGTGGAGTACTATTATGTGATAAGAATATCACCCTATAGTTATAAGGGGTGTCCTAAAGTGTGGAAATGACTAACCTATCATTAATCTAATATAATTTGAAACCAACCTAATATCCACATATATATATATATATATATATATATATATATATATATATATATATATAACCACCACCGTCCACCACCGACCATCACCTACCACCTCCGACTACCAGCATTACCAGCACCAACCACCACCACCTCTATATATAGCTTAATTTAAATCAAAGATATTCTCACAAACCCATTACTTGTCATCCGTTTTTGGTTGATGGGTTAAAAATAGAAGTTGCAGAGAGATGTTCGTCTAGGAATTATGTAAAAAACTTTGTCGAACTAGCCGAACTCAACTTTACTGGAGATTTTTTTTTCCAGAGAAAAGTTCGGTTACGTCGCAAAAAAAAAAGTCCCAGCCAAACTTTTAGTTCGGTTACGTCTCAAAAAGTTCGGTTATGTCGCAAAAAGTTCGGTTACGCCGTAATTTTTTTCTCCTAACCGAACTTTTCTCTGGAAAACCTATATATTGAGTTCGGTTACGTCTCAATTTTTTTTCCTAGCCGAACTCCTAGTTCGGTTACGTCGCAACTTTTTCTCCTAACCGAACTTTTCTCTAAAAGAAAAACTCCATTAAAGCTGAGTTATTACCGTGTTTCGAAAACATTAGCCGAACTACACTTACGGATGAGTTCGGCTACATTGCTGCATGATTTCAGAGCTTTAACTTTTTTAACCAAACCGAAATCAATTTGTAAATTGTTCATTTTTAGGAATGTTTTGGCTAATTCAAGCACCATTAATTAAATTTGAAGTATCATCAGAATAACCAAAAATATCACAGCTCTTAAAGAAAAAGATTTAACAATTTTTCTTCTAAAACCTCGTTTTCCTTATCATCTTCTTCTTCATCTTCTTCTTCTCCCTCTCAATAATTCTTCTTTTGAAAAAAAATCAACTTATTAATTTAACTCACTAATCATTACACTAACTTAATTAGAAAGGGTAATTTTAGTACTAAAATAAATATATGGATAAGGGGTGTTTCACTTTACATCCAAATATCCACCCAAAAAAGAAATGGTAGCCCCCCTCCAAACCTGGCTTGATTGGGGTATACCCAAACTAATTGGGGTATACCCAAATTTAAATGGACATGTGCCCTTACTAAGGGAGGCCAAAAAGTGGTAAAGTTACTTTAATGCC